>JAPUBX010002307.1:0-130911 GCA_028672205.1 Proteocephalus fallax | reverse complement strand
TCCAATAACACCACCGGCACTATACAATCGCAAATTGACCGACTCATGGGCAATCTTCGGGCTGGCGCTCAAGGCGCCAAGGAGGATTTGCGCGAGTGGATAATGGCGGACAGGTCTTCACTGGACCCACCAAAAAACTCGCAGCAGAGAAACCCGTCGCCGCTACAGCCTCCACTAGCACGACCAGACGCACCATACAGTCTCAGATAGGCAGGCTACTCGGCAAGGAGGATTTGCACAAGTGGATAATGGCCACCGAGATCTAAATACGCAGATCTCACTTCGCGCTCATTGAACTGGCCTGCAGATTGCCGAGAAGCCTGTAAATCTGCAACTTGATGGTCGTGGTTGAGTTGTCGGCGGCAGTGGAGGAGGAAGAAATCTTTGGAGAAATTTCATGAGATATTGGAAAATCAAACAAAACCAACGTTTGCTCCACGTGCTTCTGATTTCGAAAAAGTCGATTATTTTAGATAGATTCGACGTTTTAATCGCGCAAAATACATACGACCGATATAATCCGGACTGCCACCGAGCGCCACGATTGTCCTTGTGAACTGAGCGAAGCCTGCACGCTTTTATACAGTCGAGAACTCTATTCTTTCGAACATATAGTTAACAATTATCAGAATGAAAAGTACATGTTGTAATTAATCACTAAGCAGAGAAACACTCAAGCGTTAATTCGGCCTACTCATTTCATTTGTTTGATAAACATGGTCGTCCGTAGACGACATCAGAAACCTTTATGAATGCGACGGTGTTGCAGGGCTCTCCATCAACGTCTAAATAGTTAAGAAAGATTTCGGATTCCGAGAGCAGCCCTAAATTCAGTAACAACTTGTGATTCAACAGCTTTTACGAGTTTCGTCGTGAAATTTTACGATGTTTCTGTGAAAGCCGAGATGAGGGCATGACAATGATGGGCGTCTTCGTATTTCTAATCGAATGATTGATGCTGTCAACAGACCCCAAAAGCTGCAGCAACGCAGCTATTTTCACCTAAGTAAAGGAGGTTTCGACGCTTCACCAACGAATGGAGGTGAAGTTTGGGTAGCAAATATTTTTCGGCGATCTGTGGCCCATAATAAAACGTGATTCCTTTTAGCTAGATGAATGTATTTACATTTCTGTATGATGGACGGCTGGGTTGACTGGGCTTGTACAACCTATTTTGCTTCAAGTGTCTTGATTGTGGGTTTTTCCAAACAGCAACCAAACTAACTGCCCTTCAATATAATATGCTAAAGGTCCTTCGAAAAAAGCTTGGCGAACAGGAAATAAAATTGAGATTGTAAATTCAATGCATAACGTTTAAGGAAATAAATTTATTTCAAAGAACCCAAAATAACAGCTCTTCGATTCCTGGTGCGCGGAGCTTAAATTTTGCTGCAATTTCACATACGTTGCAACGATCAATTCACTTACACATGTGCCTGTCAATTTAGTCGACTTCCGACGGCCTCAAGGGAGCAGGTACCACGTTTGCGCGAGGATTATCGCACTCTCGTGGATCTCCAGCAACGACTGCGTCAATTGGAGGCCTCCGTTTTTAAGGTTCCACGTGGACTTGACGGCCACAACGCTGAAATGAACGCTATTCACGAGAGTCTGCAGGCGAGAGTTCGAGATGCTGAGGCCGAAGTGGATGGACTGCCAGGCCACCGACCTTCCATTGAAGGAGACGCTTCTGGCGAACAAAAACTACTTACTGAAGAAGGTGTATTAAGAAGTCAGTGAAGGAGGCGTATGTAGGCACCTCTTGTTTGAGGTTTGTCGTTTTTTATCTCCTGCTAGAGGATAAGCCTGCTTTACGGATGTTTCCGTGAAGATTATTGTGAGTATTGCCCCTGGTTCCACTCGAATGGATCGTTTAAGTTGCAGCATTTAGTTTCGGCCACGCCGCTTTTATCGAGTTCATTTTTAATGCCTGAACCAGTGTCTCTCACAAACTGTAGTCTGTATGTGTCTGGGCGCATCCTCTTGTCTAGGTTGAGCCCAACTGGATGGTTTTTTTTAAATTGCCACCACCTTTATTTTTCTGTCCTCAAGCCATCCGAGTCTCGAGATCAGGTGGCCCCGGGAGAGTTCCATTCGGTCACAGAGGAGAACGAAGGGAATTGCTCCCTACGAAAATGAACGTCAGCCTAACAGTTTTCAGGTTACCATGTAAATTAATGAATTTCTCAAAACCTGACGAAGGAAAATTGCCGCCGCATCCATCAAATACGCGGGGAACCTGGCTTTATGCTATGCCGGTAAGACAAATGAGGATTCAAAAAATCTCAGACACGTCATAACTGAGGTTCTTCGGCGGTCTCTAGAAAACTGGGTTTTTCTGAAAGTATCGAAATGCGTCTCAAATTCGCAAAACCTGAGAGCAGCTGTTGACGTTTATCTCTTTATTCAATGCGCAGCAACCTTAATAAGCGTGTACCAGTATTGATTGGGGGTTCGGCTGGTTGATAATGTTGATCGGTGTCTTAATGCCCAAATGACCCGCTGTTGATTGTGGTGGATCATAATCACCCCAAATTGATCCTGTCTTGGTCCATATAAGCGGAGGTTTGCATTTCAACTAACAAATCGCTCTCAACATGTCAGCAGAGAAAGACGTCGCCGCTACTGCCTCCAATAACACAACCGGCACTATACAATCCCAAATTGACCGACTTATGGGCAATCTTCGGGCTGGCGCTCAGGGCGCCAAGGAGGATTTGCGCAAGTGGATAATGGCGGACAGGTGTCCACTGGACCCGCCAAAAAAGTCGCGCGGTTACGGACGGGGGTTCGTGCAACGGCGCTATCGACGGTTCGCTCGGAAACCGAAGAAGCTGGAGCCGCCTAAGAAGAAAGCCAGCTGCCCCAAGAAACAAATTAAAAAACCAAAGAAACGGAGGAAATAAGTGTGAAACGAAACAATGCATGAATCAAAACTATATATTGTTTAAAGTAACAATACAGCTGTAAGGAGCAATTTGTTGTTGTTGTTTGGTTTTTGGACAAAGTTGAGCTCTAGACTTTTATAAAAACGCTGATTCTTCCAAGCAAATTATTGCTTTTCAGTTCAATTAATATGAAATATAAATTCAAATCTTTATCTGGTTCCATCCTTAACTACTTTCGATCACAAAGGTCATTCTAAGGTTGAAAGTCTTGCGGGACGATTCAATAGTCGGTATAAAGACCTCGATGTTACCTACGGGTGCCTTGACATATAATTAGCAGTACTTAAATATGAATCGCGTAAATACATCTTGATTCACAGGACATATTTTCTTGAACGCTATGTGAACCATGTTGCGTTTCCAATTAAATCGATATGTTCTGCAACGTCATAAACAGAATCTCGAAGAAAAGTGCTGCCGTTGTCCTTTCAGGCAATGTTTACGTTGTTGTTGGTCAAATACTGCAAGAATACGAACAGAAAAATCAATAATTGTTTTTCCAACAAATTCGGTTCTTTAAGGTCATTGTGAGAGGGTCCGAGGTCGAGGATTCCGGGTACAACAGATCGATGACACGAAGAGACTTCGGTGGAGGGGGGTTGGGTCGGTTCCATTTACAACGCGACCAATATAGAAACTCATTTCTATTATTATAGCGTCGTCGGACGAAACTTCGTCCATATCCGTGGGCCCTGCTAGGAGTTTTACCAGGAACGTTGTTTCTATTGTATCGCACCGCTCTTTGCTTCTGACGTACGGGACGACTCGACCGTTTAAAGGTAAAAGTCGCATTCGAACAAAGCAGAACCTATAAACTTCATGTAAACGTCTCAAATCTCGAAATTCGTTGCTGCAGCTTTTGGGGTCTTCTTGCTGCTACAATCATTCGATTAGAAATACGAAGAAGCCCATCATTGTCATGCCCGCATCTCGGCTTTAACAGAAACATCGTAAAATTTCATGACAAAACTCGGTTTCTTATAAGCTGTTGAATCACAAGTTGTTACTGAATTTAGGGCTGCTCTCAGAATCCGAAATCTTTCTCCAATATTTAGACGTTGATGGAGTGCCCTGCAACACCGACGGTTTCTTGAAGGTTTGTGATGTCGACTACGAACGAACAAATGGAATGAGTCGACCGAATTAACGCTCGAGTGTTTCTCTGCTTAGTGATTAATTACAACACGAACTATTCATTCTGATAATTGTTAACTTTATGTTCGAAAGAATAGAGTTGTCGCCTGTATAAAAGCGTGCATGTTTCGCTCAGTTCACAAGGACAATCGTGGCGCTCGGTGGCAGTCCGGGTGATATCGGTCCCATGTATTTTCCCTGATAAATGCGTAAAATCCGTCTAAAATAATCGTCTTTTTCGAAATCGGAGGCACGTGGAGCAAACGTTGGTCCACGGACTGTCGCTGTTAGATTTTCAAATATCTCATGAAATTTCTCCAAAGAATTCTTATTCCTCCACTGCGTCCGACAACGCAACCACGACCATCAAGTTGCAGATTTGCAGGCTTCTCGGCAATCTGCAGGCCAGTTCAATGAGCGCGAAGTGAGATCTGCGTGTTTAGATCTCGGTGGCAATTATCCACTTGCGCAAATCCTCCTTGCCGAGTAGCCTTCCTATCTGAGACTGTATGGTGCTGCTGGTCGTGCTAGTGGAGGCTGTAGCGGCGACGGGTTTCTCTGCTGACATGTTGCGAGCGATTTGATGGTTGAAATGCAAACCTATGCTTATATTGACTAAGAAAGGATCGATTTAAGGTGATTATGATACGCCGTTTTTTCATACGAAAAAGTGCATCCTAGGCGCAGTCTTCCGTTTGGTGGGGGAAAACGGTGACGGGCTCTAATAATACTTTTTCATTGATTTTTGAATCACAATGTCATTGATATCCCTGCTTCATCGAACCATGAGTTGGTCTGATTCAGGTGTTCCGAACTTCGAGTTGTAGTTAATCCCTTAATCATTTTATATTGATGGGCAGTTAGATTGCTTGCTGTTTGCTGAACCCAAAATAAAGACAATTTCAAGCAAAAATAGATATAACAAGCTCACTCAACCCAACCGTGCATCGGCCTCCCAAGAACTTCCGCTGGGCGTGACCAACTCTAGTTGACCATTCACTCGAGGAACTTTTTTATGTAAACGAGGAGACCAGCCAAAGACGAATCTCTTCCATACCAAGAAAAATATGTACACACAAACACATGCAACATAGGGTAGAAGATATCACAGTGCGTCCACAAACTTAATTAAAAGTACTGGTAAGTGTAATAGGCAGTCCGATGCCTGACGATACCTTACTCATCGCCTCTCTCTCACTCGTGCAGCGTCCTGTTGTAGTTGTGACTGTTGAAGTCAACATCAGTCAAAATTTTTACCGGAGCGGACATTGAACACTTGCGCTTGAAGTCTGTCTAAGGAGTGCGTCGCTAGAGACGGAACAGTACCGACAATCGTAAATATTGTTGATTTGCATTATTTGAAACTGCAGAAATAAGCAAATATGAGGAGACAGTGAACGAGCGAAAGGAGTTTCCTATTTGGAGACAGTGGCAATTTGAATGTAGCCAGTTTAATTGGTGTGTCCTGTTTTAAACGTATTACATGGAAAGTGTGTGTGTGTTCAAATGTTTTTGTGGTCAGCGTGAAATTTGCCTTTTCAAATTGTCTTTTACGCAGAGAATAGGCTTCTTCGTATTAACCGACAAATTCACCTTCAGCCCGTCTCGCAATCTAACATTTATTTTCCTTAATTCCTTCTTCATTGGTTTAAGAATGATAAAATTGTTGAAATTTTTGCTGCTAAAATTGGTGTGCACTCTATCTGCGATCATTAATCGACATGCTAAACTAGATCACAGATTTTATCATGGAGACAAAGTTTTGAATTATAAAATCCAAGAAATTTACTTTATCCTAACGTGTTCCAAGAAAGCTTAGTTTTGGTAGCATTCGAGAATGACTTGTTAAATGCAAATCGCATAGCATTCATGTGAATGCTTGTGTCATTCGGCAGTTGGTTGCTTTTGCTGAGGGCTGTCGGCGAAGAGGTTGGGCTACTTCATAAGTCGCGTCGTGAGATATATATAGAGTGAGTATATCCCAGCCCGCCTCGCTATCCGACATTTTTTTCTGCGGTCTTGCAATCCAAAATTCTTTTTCCTGAATTGCTTCTTCATTTGTTTAAGAATAATAAAATTGTTTAAAACCTGCTGCTGTTGCTCTATTGACACGTTTGAAGCTCCCGGTTTCCACTCTCCATGACCCCGTATCCATTAAACCCGATGACCTTTTGGCGCTTTGCTGTGACTCGGTTAAGCCGTTCCTCGGCCTCTGCTAAGGCGCGCTTTATCGACCCTGTGGCACCGCGCACCAGAATACCCTGCACGGTCAGTCTTATTAATCTTCAAGGTGACATCAAAGAAGTTCAATGGCATAGCTTCGTCGGTGTATTTTAGCAGACTTATCCAACTTCTTAATCTAAGCGCTTTTAGATCTGCTCGCGAATCTTCTATCTCCAAAATATTGCCGGCCTCAAGATCTCCACAGCTACTGGTCCGTCGGTGTCCTCCAGCGGTCACCGCGAGATTTCTACCATTGTCAACAGACTCGTCAATCATTCGTTAGAAGAATGCTCCTTTCCTTCGAAATGGAGAGATGTTGTTATAACACCTATGTCGAAAGCGGTCAATGGATTTGCTGGACCTGTGAAGTATAGACCTATCGCAAACTAATCGGCAAGGTTTAAAGTTATTGAGAGGCACCTTCTCTGTAAATTGAACGACACGCTTCGAACTGCAGACGACTCTTTCCAGTTTGCTTTTCAATTACATAGAAGCACTACGGATTCCGTGGCTACGTTTTCGCACACATTCCACTCTTCACTTGATGCCGAAGCGAAATCCGTCAAGGGGGTTCTCTTGGACATTCCTTTTGAACTATAAGAAGAGAATGCTCCTTTACTCGGTTGTAACACGAAGGGCCCACTATGCCTCCATACCTTCCATGAATGATAACATATTTCTAGAAATAAATGGAAGCCTGGCCGAATTAAATGTCCGATCGCGATGCGGACTTGGATCAACTTTTCCGAGGCACTTCCCCTTTCACGTGACACCGCTACACAGTCTAGAAAGCACACGTGAAATGCACAGTGCATCGAAAGTGTGTGGTAGCACACAACCAGACGATTACTATTAATTAAACTCTACTTGCATGTCACAAGTAGCATGGGCAAATTCATCGTTTGTTACCAGCATTGCAGCTGACGTTTCGCACAACGCCAGATTCGGATGAAGAAGGTGACATTTTCGTCGTAACCAATGCGAAAATTCCATACATTGTCGTAGTGACTTCTTAGACAAGTAACTCAAATTAAACCAATGTGTGTTTTAGACAAATATTTGCAAAATGTATTTGGCGATGAAAAGCTGAAGTTAACAAACCCATTGTGTCATCATAGAATCTAAGATTTTTTCAAAACGACAATTGAAGATTGACGTCTCGGGCTTTGTCCCCGAAAATAACAAAATATAACGTCGAGTAACCGGGACTTTGATGCTTCGGATTCTTTTCCAAACGCTTTCATGAATGGAATAATGTGATGTTTTTGCAACTACAACCATAAGATCAATGTTCGGGCTTTGATTTTTAGTGGTGTCTCGGTTGGTATATTTCATTCATAGATTCGGCTTAGCATTATGGGTCAAAGACAGTCTGCTTTGGGGATGCTATACGTCGTGTTTAATACGTATTACATGGAAAGTGTGTGTGTGTGTGTTATCACATGTTTTGTTGTCAGACTGAAAAATACATTTTCAAACTGCGTCGGTACAGAGTATAGGCTACTTCGTATTAACAGACAAATGCACCTACAGCCCGTCTCGCGATCCGACATTTTATTTTTCCTGAATTCCTTCTTTATTGGTTTAAGAATCATTCAATTTTTGAAACAGCTGCTGCAATGAAAAAATAAGATGGTCTTGTTCTCCCAAATTGGTTGATTAGGAGGGCTGGCTTGCCGATAATATTGATTGGATAATACTTACCAAATTTTGATACGTTTGTATTTTAAACTGTGAAGCCGCTACAATCTCTACTTGCCAGACCAGCAGCACCAGATGGACAGGCTACTCGGAAATCTGCGGGCTGATGCGAAGCGCGTCAAGGAGGCTTTGCGTTAGTGAATCAGGTGCCCCCTGGACCCGCCGAGCAGGAACAACGGTGGATACCTGTCCGCCGAGATCCAAATACGCAGATCTCACTTCGCGCTCATTGAACCGGCCCGCAGATTGCCGAGAAGCCTGTCAATCTGCAACTTGATGGTCGTGGTTTTGTTTGCAGCGGCAGTAGAGGAGGAGGAAGAATTCTTTGTAGACATGTCGTGAGACATTGGGAAATGAAACAGCGACAGTCCGTAAACAAACGTTTGCTCCACGTGCTCGAAAGATACCACTATTTAAGGCAGCAAACAACAACCAATCAAACTGCACATATATATTATATGCTAAAGAGATCAACTACAACGCGAAGCTCGGATCACCTGAATCAGACCAACTCGTGGCGGGGTGCAGTTAGCATAGAAATAACATTGTGATTATAAAATCAATGAAAAAGCATTATTAGATACCGTCACCGTTTTCCAACACCAAACGGAAGACTGTGCCTCGGATGCACTTTTTTCGTATGAAAAAACGGCGGATCATAATCAACCCAAATCGATCCTTTCTTGGTCAATTTAAGCGGAGGTTTGCATTTTAACCATCAAATCACTCGCAGAGAAATCCGTCGACGCTACTGTGCCACGATTGTCCTTGTGAACTGAACGAAGATGCACTCTTTTATACAGGCAACAACTCTATTCTTTCGAACATAAAGGTATCAATGATCAGAATGAAAAGTACATGTTGCAATTAAAAACTAAGCAGCGAAGCCCTCAAGCGTTAATTCGGTCTACTCATTTGTTTGATAAACATGGTCGTTCGTAGTCGACATCAAAAACCTTCATGAATGCGACGGTGTTGCAGGGCTCTCCATCAACGTCTAAATAGTTGAGAAAGATTTCGGATTCTGAGAGCAGCGCTAAATTCAGTAACAACTTGTAATTCAACAGCTTTTAAGAAACCGATGCACGCGAAGAAGAAGACGGGAGAGTCTTCGTATGAACAAACGGTATGAGAGCGATTGTACTTAAATATTTATACATGGATGAATGAATGAATTATGTTAACGATAAGTAACGCCTGCAGTATAATAGGATTTCCTACTAAATACGACCTTTAAACGAGTAACTTTTAAAGAATGCGGGTTTATGTAAATAATACAGATCACTATAATGTGTCTAACGGATCATTTTAGAGAACTACTAATTTGTGTAAATCGCTTAATTTTTTTCACGATTACGAGAATGTATCTATGCATGCAGGGAATTGAACGTAGTAACCGTCACATTTGTCGAACGTCCATTAGATCAAGGTGCGACTCCATGCTGATTGCGTGGAATTCGTTGAAATATGCAAGAGCATTTTGTATGCTTCCGTCAGGACAGAGTGCGCGGCGTTAAATCATCAAATCCGCTGACCATTCCGCGTTCCTTACGTCAGATTGTTTAATCCAAGCGCTTTTCGACCTGCTCAAAAATGCTCTGTCTCCAAAATGTTGACGAATCTCTGTCATAGGCAGTCCGATGCCTGTAGATACCGAACTCATCGTCACCACTCACAGCGTCACTATCATCACTCTTTCGGTATTCATCAAGCTCGTCATCATCGTCTTCTTCGACGCCGAAACGCTCCTTTTCTTCGTCGTCGTCGTCGTCGTCGTCGTCGTCGTCGGGATAGTCGTTGCGCCAGTTTGACTCGCTGTTGGAATCATTCGAATCTCCTCCGCAGATGCGAGCATCATCAGAGTCCTCCATGACGAGAGCGATAAGCCATTCTCGATTAAAAACCTCCACATTTCCACCATCACGGTCACTACTATCCGCTTCCAAGACGTACAAATCGTAGACAAAGCCGCAAGTCAGGGTGTCGATATTTACGGGGGGTGTCGACATTTACGGGGGCTGGCGCTTTTGTGGCCGAAAGACGGAGACAGTTCAAAGTCATTGCGAGAGGGTCCGAGGTCGAAGATTCTGACTTCGGTGCATGAGGGTCAGGTGGAGAGAAGGGCGGAATAAGTGGCTGTGTCTACTTGGTTGGGATCTGCTTTACGCTTCTGGGCAACTGATGGGGCAGATTTCTTAGTAGCCTGTCCATCCGCGACTGTATTGTGCTGCTGGTCGGGCTAGTGGAGGGAGTAGCGGTCGCGGGATTCTGTGCTGACATGTTCTGAGTAATGGCACGGCTGAACTGCAAAAATAATGTCATTTAGGCATTGAGAAACCGACCAGCTGAACCCGTAATTAACCTATTTGTTAAAATAAAAATAATGACACGTTCTTATCTAAAACACAAAAAATCTCCAAAAAATAATGAAACAATGCCATATTGGAAAACTTTCTTTTAGTTCCTGCTTCACGGCTCCGGTGAAACTAAAAGGCAAATAATGAATGTCCCAATTCCGTTTTGACGTCGTTCTTGTTTGTATTGAGCCGTATTGTCTACGCAGTAGTACAATAGATTTTAATTTCGATTATTTTGAAAAGAGGGGATGTGTCACCCAATATGCGAGCAGCGGTAAATGCCACACGCTACAAGAAAAATACGATTATTTTAATTGATTTGCATGTCAAAAGTAGATAGTACAAATTAATAGTAAATAACAAATAATTCAACGTTGGTTCAAGCATAGCTTGCCTATTATTACAGTTCCGTCATTCTGTAGTAGTCGTGAAATTTTGTTTCACCAGAGCAGGTCAAGCAGTAAATAAAAGAAAGTATTTATATAAAGCATTCTTACATTGTTTTATTCTCAAAAATGTGGTATTCGCAACCTTAATAAAAACCTTATCATTCTTATGATTTCCAAACAGCACAAACAGCCGCAATTTTCAGCTGCAGTCAGAATCCGAAACATGGTTCACTATTAAGAGGCCGCTTAATAGCCCTGTTACCTCATTGAATTCATGAAGGCTTATAGTGTCGTCTTAGAAAGGCCATGTTTACTAAATAAATGGATTGAGTAGACCGAATTAACGCTTCAGCTGGTATTGATTGATTACAACATGTACTTTTCATTCTGATCTTGCCATGAATTAAAGATTGACTAGATGTTCGAACGAATATTGTTCTCGCCTGTATAACAGATTATATTTCTCGATCCGTTCAGACGAATAATCGGTGCTTTCTGTGGAAGCACTGGTGATTTCGTCTGTGAAAGATGGACGAAAGTATATTTTTAAGATGAATGCGTTGGCTCTGTCGAAATCGTGAAAACATTTGTCCTTGTTGAATTAGGCAGCCACGTGTTTTGCCATGAAGAATCTTATTAATATTTTTGCCATTTTCTAAACTACGTAACCCAGGGTTGATTGAGAGGCGAATTTAGCCCCGGCCAATCCCATACATCCACTAGCAAGGTTGTTGAACGAAGGTAGAAAAGGTTCTCTATCTTGTAAAGACAGCATACACATTAAGTACTCGTCAAATTTTGCGGTACGGATTAGTTAGTTGCCCCCACCTTGTAGCCAAACGACGACTCAAATTGTCTTGTAAGACCGCAGTTTTTATCTGTATCAGTTTTCTGTTCGTCTACTTCTTAGACGAGGACTTCGCCTGCGGATGTTGAGCCGGCTACACGAATTTCGAGATTTCGGACGTTTTCATGAAGTTCCTTGTATATGTAGTACAGACTCGGCTTTGTTCGAGTGCGACCTTTGCCTTTAAACGGCAGAGTCGTCCCGTACGTCAGAAGCAAAGAGCTGTGCGATTTAATAGAAACCGCCTTCCTAGTAAAAGG
Source organism: Proteocephalus fallax (assembly GCA_028672205.1). Taxonomy (NCBI): domain Eukaryota; kingdom Metazoa; phylum Platyhelminthes; class Cestoda; order Proteocephalidea; family Proteocephalidae; genus Proteocephalus; species Proteocephalus fallax. Next base: position 119,052 of record JAPUBX010002307.1, on the reverse strand, counting down.
AGCGGGGATCGCTGTGTAAATCTGAAATATCTCATGCCATCTCCCCAGAATATACGTCTCTCAATCAATTTTCTAATCCATCGTTCGTGAATATATTGACTGCGCATTGTTTGAAAGAGTTTAATACTCAGATAAACGCTTATATTTGCGATGGACCTATGAACATTTGGTTATTATTATCCGATCAGTATAATCGATAAGCCAACCATCCAATCAACCAATTTAGACCATGAAACGATAATTGCAGACGAAGATAGACAAATAAGCAACGGCATTGAAACGCTAGTCAATATTACTTCTTTTTTAATAAATCCAGCAATGTTTCTATTAAAGTTTCCGAAGACGGAATAACGACATTTAGTCGGTTTTCCTTTTTATTGAAAGAACTTGAATAAAAATTAGATTTCAAATATTTTTTGACAATTCTGGACACGAACCAAGTGAACATACTGTTTGTGTATTTGAATGTCACCTTCAATCAGCGTTTCTCTTTTGTTTCTACGAATGGTTGTCTTATTGCCCCACTTCGGCTCGAAACCGCCTTCCTAGTAAAAGGAGCGGGGATCGCTGTGTAAATCTGAAATATCTCATGTGCCCAGAATATACGTCCCACGGCGCTGCCGTCGCCAACACATTGACGACCATACAATAGCAGATTGTCAAGCTCATCGGCAATCTTCGGGTTTGTGCAAAGGGCTTCGGCGTGGATCTTGGCGGACAGGTGTCCACTGAAACCGTCGAGCAAGGGCCCACGGTTATAAACGAGGTTTCGTCCGACAACGCCGATGAGAAAACCAAATAAAACATAAATGAGTTTCTATATTGTTCGCGGTGTAAAATGGAACCGAATTTGTTGAAAAAAACAATTATTGAATTTTTTGTTCGTTTTCTTTTCGATTTGTTTTTAAATTTATATGTCTGCGCCCTCTTACAATGACGATTGGTTTAATCGCGTCTGTGGACAGTTTTGAACGCATCACAACAGTTCGGTATTTGACCAACACCAACGTAAACATTGCCTGAAACGACCTTGAAAGACTTTCAACCTTAGAATGACCTTTGTGATCAAAAGTAGTTAAGGGTTAAACCAGATACAGATTAAAAATTTTATACCGCATTAATTAAATTGAAAAGCAATAATGTGCTTTGAAGAATCAGCGTTATTATAAAAGTCTAGAGCTCAACTTTGTCCAAAAACCTAACATCAACAACAAATTGCTCCTTACAGCTGTATTGATACTTACAACAATATATAGTTTTGATTCATGCATTGTTTCGTTCCACACTTATTTCCTCCGTTGTTTTGATTTTTTATTTAGTTTTTTGGGCGAGCTGGCTTTCTTCTTAGGCGGCTCCAGCTTCTTCGGTTTCCGAGCGAACCGTCGATAGCGCCGTCGCACGAACCCTCGTCCATAACTGCGCGAGATTTTTGGCGGGTCCAGTGGAGACCTGTCCGCCATTATCCACTCGCGCAAATCCTTCTTGGCGCCCTGAGCGCCAGCCCGAAGATTGCCCATGAGTCGGTCAATCTGAGACTGTATCGTGCTGCTTTTCGTGTTTGTGGAGGCAGTAGCGGCGACGGATTTATCTGCTGACATGGTGCGAGTGATTTGATGGTTGTACTGCAAACCTCCGCCTATATTGACCAAGAAAGGATCTATTTGGGGTGATAGGGATACCCCGATATCAACAGCAGGTCATTTGTCTTCACTAGTTGACCCCTGAATGAACCTATTTGGGACAAAAAACATTATTGAACAATGCAATATTCGACAATTGTGTCTGCTTCAAGTAACTAAACAAAAACTGGGGACAAATAAGTAATGACCGAATTTTTATAAGTCGTCGTTCTTGAATGTATTGACTGCTCATTGTTGAAAGAGTTTTACACTCAGATAAACGCTTATATTAACGATGGAAATTATTATCCGATCAATAAAATCGATGAGCAAACACCTCAAATTAACCAATTTGGGAGAACTAGTCCATGACACGAATATTGCGCACGAAGATCGAAAAATAAACAATTTCTTTTTTTTATAAATCAAGCATTTTTTTAAATTAAAGTTTTCAAAGACATTATAACAACATTCAGTCGATTTTTCATTTCCTTGGGACGTAGTTCTATAAAAATTAGATTTTTTTGGAAAAAAACTAAATATAACAATTCAGGACACGAACCAAGTGAACATACATTTGTGTATTTTAATGCCAGTTTCAATAAGCTGGGTTTTTACGAATGGTTGTACAACATGGCTCGCCCAACATCGCTTCTAATAGAACTGGGCGTTTCTCGGTGGTTCCAATGGAAATCCACTCCCTGATTGTCCAACTTTCTTTTAAGGAGACCCCTCCAATCCCCCATATTCAAGTTTTTTTATAATTGTCGATTATCATTATGAAAGAATACCTACAACAACACCCCATCTTCACGCAATTTAAAACTGTTCTACTAATTCGAAATCTAGCTTACTATTTCAATGACTGACTACTTTAATAATCAAAGCAGAAATGTGCTTAATCGTCTTTTTCAAGAATCTAGTCTTATTGCTTAATGTGGATAACATGGGAACCTTGTGCTAGATAAAATGGGATATTTTAAAATGTCTTACGAGGGGTTTATAATTCATAAAATTTAAGGTAAGGCAAAATCACAGAGCAGCAAAAAATAATAAAAGAAGATTAACAGCCGAAGGAAAAAGGTTTTTATGCGGTTTGAGTACAGTCCAGGTCTCCTGAACCACTAAACTGGTGGATGATTATGGGGCTTTATAAGTGGCAATAACGCCCTGAGGAAACCACCCGAAATTGTTCGGACTTAATGATCCCGATTGATGTCGTGAAGAAACTGTTTTTTTGAAGGCAGACAGCTCCAACTGAGATTCGAACAAATATTTAACAACGCATGAGCGGGAACGTATGTTTGTGCAGGATAGCGACCTCGAATTGCATAAAGCCAGGTGGCTGCTTTTTAATATTGGGGATTGTCGTATTCGCGCCATAATCCATACACCCAGCAATTCAACGTGCCATGTGTATTTATGCAATCAGTTCTTTTGCAAGTACTAAAAGCATCACATGCCGAATTTGCATTGAATGTTTCGCCTTTCTTGACAAAATTTACCTCTTTTATTCCGCATCTTCCACAATATCTCCTAAATACGCAGATCTCACTTCGCGCTCATTGAACTGGCCTGCAGATTGCCGAGAAGCCTGTAAATCTGCAACTTGATGGTCGTGGTTGAGTTGTCGGCGGCAGTGGAGGAGGAAGAAATCTTTGGAGAAATTTCATGAGATATTGGAAAATCAAACAAAACCAACGTTTGCTCCACGTGCTTCTGATTTCGAAAAAGTCGATTATTTTAGATAGATTCGACGTTTTAATCGCGCAAAATACATACGACCGATATAATCCGGACTGCCACCGAGCGCCACGATTGTCCTTGTGAACTGAGCGAAGCCTGCACGCTTTTATACAGTCGAGAACTCTATTCTTTCGAACATATAGTTAACAATTATCAGAATGAAAAGTACATGTTGTAATTAATCACTAAGCAGAGAAACACTCAAGCGTTAATTCGGCCTACTCATTTCATTTGTTTGATAAACATGGTCGTCCGTAGACGACATCAGAAACCTTTATGAATGCGACGGTGTTGCAGGGCTCTCCATCAACGTCTAAATAGTTGAGAAAGATTTCGGATTCCGAGAGCAGCCCTAAATTCAGTAACAACTTGTGATTCAACAGCTTTTAAGAAACCGAGTTTCGTCGTGAAATTTTACGATGTTTCTGTGAAAGCCGAGATGAGGGCATGACAATGATGGGCGTCTTCGTATTTCTAATCGAATGATTGATGCTGTCAACAGACCCCAAAAGCTGCAGCAACGCAGCTATTTTCACCTAAGTAAAGGAGGTTTCGACGCTTCACCAACGAATGGAGGTGAAGTTTGGGTAGCAAATATTTTTCGGCGATCTGTGGCCCATAATAAAACGTGATTCCTTTTAGCTAGATGAATGTATTTACATTTCTGTATGATGGACGGCTGGGTTGACTGGGCTTGTACAACCTATTTTGCTTCAAGTGTCTTGATTGTGGGTTTTTCCAAACAGCAACCAAACTAACTGCCCTTCAATATAATATGCTAAAGGTCCTTCGAAAAAAGCTTGGCGAACAGGAAATAAAATTGAGATTGTAAATTCAATGCATAACGTTTAAGGAAATAAATTTATTTCAAAGAACCCAAAATAACAGCTCTTCGATTCCTGGTGCTCGGAGCTTAAATTTTGCTGCAATTTCAGATACGTTGCAACGATCAATTCACTTACACATGTGCCTGTCAATTTAGTCGACTTCCGACGGCCTCAAGGGAGCAGGTACCACGTTTGCGCGAGGATTATCGCACTCTCGTGGATCTCCAGCAACGACTGCGTCAATTGGAGGCCTCCGTTTTTAAGGTTCCACGTGGACTTGACGGCCACAACGCTGAAATGAACGCTATTCACGAGAGTCTGCAGGCGAGAGTTCGAGATGCTGAGGCCGAAGTGGATGGACTGCCAGGCCACCGACCTTCCATTGAAGGAGACGCTTCTGGCGAACAAAAACTACTTACTGAAGAAGGTGTATTAAGAAGTCAGTGAAGGAGGCGTATGTAGGCACCTCTTGTTTGAGGTTTGTCGTTTTTTATCTCCTGCTAGAGGATAAGCCTGCTTTACGGATGTTTCCGTGAAGATTATTGTGAGTATTGCCCCTGGTTCCACTCGAATGGATCGTTTAAGTTGCAGCATTTAGTTTCGGCCACGCCGCTTTTATCGAGTTCATTTTTAATGCCTGAACCAGTGTCTCTCACAAACTGTAGTCTGTATGTGTCTGGGCGCATCCTCTTGTCTAGGTTGAGCCCAACTGGATGGTTTTTTTTAAATTGCCACCACCTTTATTTTTCTGTCCTCAAGCCATCCGAGTCTCGAGATCAGGTGGCCCCGGGAGAGTTCCATTCGGTCACAGAGGAGAACGAAGGGAATTGCTCCCTACGAAAATGAACGTCAGCCTAACAGTTTTCAGGTTACCATGTAAATTAATGAATTTCTCAAAACCTGACGAAGGAAAATTGCCGCCGCATCCATCAAATACGCGGGGAACCTGGCTTTATGCTATGCCGGTAAGACAAATGAGGATTCAAAAAATCTCAGACACGTCATAACTGAGGTTCTTCGGCGGTCTCTAGAAAACTGGGTTTTTCTGAAAGTATCGAAATGCGTCTCAAATTCGCAAAACCTGAGAGCAGCTGTTGACGTTTATCTCTTTATTCAATGCGCAGCAACCTTAATAAGCGTGTACCAGTATTGATTGGGGGTTCGGCTGGTTGATAATGTTGATCGGTGTCTTAATGCCCAAATGACCCGCTGTTGATTGTGGTGGATCATAATCACCCCAAATTGATCTTTTCTTGGTCAATATAAGAGGAGGTTTGCATTTCAACTAACAAATCGCTCTCAACATGTCAGCAGAGAAAGACGTCGCCGCTACTGCCTCCAATAACAAAACCGGCACTATACAATCCCAAATTGACCGACTTATGGGCAATCTTCGGGCTGGCGCTCAGGGCGCCAAGGAGGATTTGCGCAAGTGGATAATGGCGGACAGGTGTCCACTGGACCCGCCAAAAAACTCGCGCGGTTACGGACGGGGTTTCGTGCAACGGCGCTATCGACTGTACGCTCGGAAACCGAAGAAGCTGGAGCCGCCTAAGAAGAAAGCCAGCTGCCCCAAGAAACAAATTAAAAAACCAAAGAAACGGAGGAAATAAGTGTGAAACGAAACAATGCATGAATTAAAACTATATCTTGTTTAAAGTTGCAATACAGCTGTAAGGAGCAATTTGTTGTTGTTGTTTGGTTTTTGGACAAAGTTGAGCTCTAGACGTTTATAAAAACGCTAATTCTTCCAAGCACATTATTGCTTTTCAGTTCAATTAATATGAAATATAAATTCAAATCTTTATCTGGTTCCATCCTTAACTACTTTCGATCACAAAGGTCATTCTAAGGTTGAAAGTCTTGCGGGACCATTCAATGGTCGGTATAAAGACCTCGATGTTACGTACGGGTGCCTAGACATATAATTAACAGTACTTTAATATGAATCGCGTAAATATATCTTGATTCAAAGGACATATTTTCTTGAACGCCTTGTGAACCATGCTGCGTTTCCAATTAAATCGATTGATTCTGCGTCGTCATAAACAGAATCCCAAAGAAAGGTGTTGCTGTTGTCCTTTCAGGCAATGTTTACGTTGTTGTTGGTCAAATACCGAACTGTTCTGATGCGTTGAAAACTGTCCACTGACGCGATATAACCAATCGTTATTGTAAGAGGGCGCAAACGTATAAATTTAAAAAAAAACAAATCGAAAAGAATACGAACAGAAAAATCAATAATTGTTTTTTTCAACAAATTTGGTTCCATTTTACAACGCGACCAATATAGAAACTCGTTTCTGTTACATTTGTATTTCTCCTCCGCGTCTTCTTCTCCTTCGGATGAATCGCATAGCGACGATAGTGTCGTCAGACAATGTGTTTGCTGTCCGTACCAGATAGAAAAGCTTTGGTTCAGCAAACTTGCTTGTGGACATACGAAATTGGTCGAAGTTTATGTCGCCTCTCAATTACCCTTGGCAAGGGTGGCGGCGCTTTTCTGGCTGAAAGACGGAGGCTCCTTAAGGTCATTGTGAGAGGGTCCGAGGTCGAGGATTCCGGGTACAACAGATCGATGACACGAAGAGACTTCGATGGAGGGGAGTGGGGTGGAGAGGGGTGGGAATCAGTGTCGGTGTCTACGTGTTTCGGGTCTGCTTTACGCTTCCGGGAAACTGATGGGGCTGTCGAAGAAACCTGAACCTAAAACAAAACTAACATGATAAGCACAAGAGATGCGTTTCAAGCATTAAAGAGAAATCTAGCACGCATAGAAGTCACTCATTACATTCGTCAAACGTTTCTATGACAGTTAGATTAGTCTGCTAAAATACACCGACGAAGGAATGCTATAAGACTTCTTTGACTGACCGTGCAGGGTATTCTGGTGCGCGGTGACACAGGTCGATAACGTGCGCCAAGACCAGACGGCGAGCTCCAGAGGAGACCATGACCTCCAGGTCACTAGAAGAGGCGGTTGCAGAGGATTCGAGACTGGCAGCGGTCCCGAGGTAGCGAAAACACGTGCGCTTCTCTGGGTGCAATGCGCTCTCGTTGACAGGTCTCCTCGTTGACCGATGTAAATTTCACGAGTGTTGATGAATTTAGAGGATTTTTTTTCTCCTTCACTGGCGCCGCCAACAAAACCACGACCATCAAGTTGCAGATTTACAGGCTTCTCGGCAATCTGCAGGCCAGTTCAATGAGCGCGAAGTGAGATCTGCGTATTTAGATCTCGGTGGCCATTATCCACTTGTGCAAATCCTCCTTGCCGTGTAGCCTGCCTACCTGAGACAGTATGGTGCTGGTGGTCGTGCTAGTGGAGGCTTTAGCGGCGACGGGTTTCTCTGCTGCGAGTTTTTTGGCGGGTCCAGTGGAGACCTGTCCGCCAGTATCCACTCGCGCAAATTCTCTTTCGTTCCCTGAGCGCCAGCCCGAAGATTTCCCATGAGTCGGTCAATTTGCGATTGTGTAGTGCCGGTGGTGTTATTGGAGGCTGTAGCGGCGACGGGTTTCTCTGCTGACATGTTGCGAGTGATTTGATGATTAAAATGCAAACATGTCAGCAGAGAAACCCATCGCCGCTACAGCATCCAATAACACGAACAACAGCACGATACAGTCTCAGATTGACCGACTCATGGGCAATCTTCGGGCTGGTGCGAAGGGCGCCAAGAAGGATTTGCGCGAGTGGATCATGTCGGACAGGTTTCCTCTGGTCCCCGCCGAGCAAGAATAACGGTGGATACCTGTCCCCCTAGATCCAAATACGCAGATCTCACTTAACTCTCATTGAACCGGCTCGCAGATTGCCGAGGAGCCTGTCAATCTGCAACTTGATCGTCGTGGTTTTGTTGGCGGCGCCAGTGAAGGAGAAAAAAAATCCTCTAAATTTTTGAGGATCGCATGTCTAAATCTGAATCTGGCGGTGTGCGAAATGTCAGCTGCAATGCTTGAAAGAAACGATGAATTTGCCCATGCTACTTCTGACGTGCAAGTAGAGTTCAATTAATAGTATTCGTCTGGTTGTGTGCTCCCAGACACGTATGATGCACTGTGCATTTCACGTGTGCTTTCTAGACTGTGCTGCGGTGTCACGTTAAAGGGGAAGTGCAGTATAGGTCTCGGAAAAGTGGGTCGAAGTCCGCATCGCGATCGGACATTTAATTCGGCCAGGCTTCCATTTATTTCTAGAACAATGTAAACATGTATGAAAGGTATAGTCGGCAAACCGCATATTTTTGCATTCAAAAGAAGACCAGTCTCCGTAGACTACTCGAGTACCTCAGTGACTGCCTGACAGAGCTGTTGAGAATCACCATTCGTCTTGCAGGTATGGCACGTCGTTAAGGCACCGATAGCAAAACGTCTTATAGTTCAAAAGGAATGTCCAAGAAAACCCCCTTGACGGATTTCGCTTCGTCATCAAATGAAGAGTGGAAGGTGTGCGGAAACATAGTTACGGAATCTGTAGTGCTTCTATTTGATTGATAAGCAAACTGGAAAGAGTCGTCTGCAGTTCGCAGCGTGTCGTTCAATTTACAGAGAAGGTGCCTCTCAATCACTTTAAACCTTGCCGATTAGTTTGCGATAGGTATATACTTCACAGGTCCTGCGAATCCATTGACCGCTTTCGACATAGGTGTTATAACAATATCTCTCTATTTCGAAGGAAAGGAGCATTCTTCTAACGAATGATTGACGAGTCTGTTGACAATGGGAGAAATCTCGCGGTGACCGCTGGAAAACACCGACGGACCAGTAGCTGTGGAGATCTTGAGGCCGGCAACATTTTGGAGATAGAGGATTCGCGAGCAGGTCTAAAAGCGCTTGGATTAAGAAGTTGGATAAGTCTGCTAAAATACACCGACGAAGCTATGCCATTGACACTTCTTTGATGTCACCTTGAAGATTAATAAGACTGACCGTGCAGGGTATTCTGGTGCGCGGTGCAACAGGGTCAATAACGCGCGCCTTAGCAGAGGCCGAGGAAAGGCTTAACCGAGTCACAGCAAAGCGCCAAAAGGTCATCGGGTTTAATAGATCCGGGGTCATGGAGAGTGGAAACCGGGAGCTTCAAACGTGTCAATAGAGCAACAGCAGGAGGTATTAAACAATTTTATTATTCTTAAACAAATGAAGAAGCAATTCAGGAAAAAGAATTTTGGATTGCAAGACCGCAGAAAAAAATGTCGGATAGCGAGGCGGGCTGGGATATATCACACAATGCGAATTACGAAGTAGCCCATCCTCTTCGCCGACAGACAGTAGCAAACGCAACCAAGTGCCGAATGACACAAGCATTCACATGATTGCTGTGCGATTTGCATTTCACATGTCACTCTCGAATGCTACCACAACAAAGCCTGTTATTTTAGCTGCTTTCGTGGAACACGTTAGGATAAAGTAAATTTCTTGGATTTTGTAATTCAAAACTTTGTCTCCATCATAAAATCCGTGATCTAGTTTAGCATGTCGATTAATGATCGCAGATAGAGTGCACACCAATTTTAGCAGCAAAAATTTCAACAATTTTATCATTCTTAAACCAATGAAGAAGGAATTAAGGGAAATAAATGCTAGATTGCGAGACGGGCTGAAGGTTATATTGTCGGTACATACAGAGTAGCCTTTTCTCAGTGTAAAAGACAATTAGAAGAGGCACATTTCACGCTGACCACAAAAACATGTGAACACACACACACTTTCCATGTAATACGTATTAAACAGGACACACCAATAAAACTGGCTCCATTCAAATTGGCCCTGTCTCCAAATAGGAAACTCCTTTCGCTCGTTCACTGTCTCCTCATATTTGCTTATTTCTGCAGTTTCAAATAATGCAAATCAACAATATTTACTATTGTCGGTACTGTTCCGTCTCTAGCGACGCACTCCTTAGACAGACTTCAGACGCAAGTGTTCAATATCCGCTCCGGTGACGCCAAAAGTCTTCACTGATGTTGACTTCAACAGTCACAACTACAACAGGACGCTGCACGAGAGAGAGACGATGAGTAACGTATCCACAGGCATCGGACTGCCTATTTCAGTGACCCGTAATTTTAATTAAATCACGGACTGTGATTTCTTCTACCCTATGTTGTATGTGTTTTTGTGTACATATTTCTCTTGGTATGGGAGAGATTCGTCAGCTGTGTTGTATTTTTCCTCGAGTCAATGGTCAACTTGAGTTCGTCGCTCCAAACGGAAGTTCTTGGGAGGCCGATTCACGGATGGGTTGAGTGGGCTTGTAAAATATGTTTTGCTTGTAATTGTCTTTATTTTGGGTTGAGCAAACAGCAACAAATCTAACTGTCTATCAATATAATATGATTAAGGGATTAACTACAACTCGAAGTTTGCAACACCTGAATCTGACCAACTCATGGTTCGATGCAGCAAGCATATCAATCACATTGTGATTCACAAATCAATGAAAAAGTATTATTAGAGCCCGTCACCGTTTTCCCCCACCAAAGGGAAGAAGAAGACGGAAGAGGGTTCGTATGAAAAAAACGGCGGATCATAATCACCCCTAATCGATCCTTTCTTGGTCAATATAAGCGGAGTGTTGCATTTCAACCATCAAATAACTCGCAACATGTCAGCAGAGAAACCCGTCCCTGCTACAGCCTCTACTAGCACGACCAGCAGCACCATACAGTCTCAGATAGACAGTCTACTCGGCAAGGAGGATAATGGTCACCGGGATCTTAATACGCATATCTCACTTCGCGCTCAATGAACTGGCCTGCAGATTGCCGAGGAGCCTGTACATCTGCAACTTGATGGTCATGGTCGAGTTGTTGGCGGCAGTTCAGGATGAACAATTCTATGGATAAATTTCATGAGATATTGGAAAATCAAACAGCGACAGTCCGTGGAGCAACGTCTGCTCTACGTGCCTTCGATTTCGAAAAAGACGATTATTTTAGACACATTTTACGCATTTATCAAGGAAAATACATGGGACCGATATCAACCGGGCTGCCACCGAGCGCCATGATTGTCCTTGTGAACCGAGCGGAGCATGCACGCTTTTATAAAAGCGATAACTCTATTCTTTCGAACATATAGTTATCAATGATAAGAATGAATAGGTCATGTTGTAATTCATCATTAAGCAGAAAAACACTCAAGCGTTAATTCGGTCTACTCATTCCATTTGTTTGATAAACATGGTCGTTCGTAGACGAAATCACAAGCCATCATTTGGTGCCTCAAGTCACCCAACTCTTGAGCCTCGTCGTTAGTTAGAGTCTTGTCACAGCGGCAACTGCTAGATGACCAGGGTGAGCGGCGAAAATTCAGGCGGCGTACTCACCTAACTCGACCAGCGGCAGAATGGGTAAGAGGTTTGCTAAACAGGCTCTGACGACCGGGTGAACAGTTGGAGAATGATACATTCGCTTACGTCTTGGTTCATCGATAAGGCTTTAAGGCGCTGCAGCAGTTTCGACGGTCTCTCATCACCCAGTTCCTCTTCATTAAAGAGAGCGTTGTAGCGCAGTGTCCTTGTTGTCGCAGACTTCCGAATCAGAGATGTCTTTATGACAGTGTACGGTCTGTCTGCTGGTGGTGCAACGATGATGTGACGTAAACGGGCAACTAGGTCGTCTTTCAGTGACGCAACTACGTAATTAAATTTGTTTTTCTCGGCGACAATTCATTTCGCGCAAATTGGGATTCCACGACCGAAAGCCATGCCTCTTTATCGCTCTTCCATTTAATAGAAAAGGCAAATACGTCGGGAGATTGCTCAATGGGGGCGCTCATCAGAAGAAAATCCGAAAACAATTATGCTTGCCAATGTCGTGATTCCAAGTTCGTCGATACTTAAAACCACTGAACCTTTGTATGACATTCGTGTCTAAAAAATGATAATGAAAGAGAACACCAACCAAAGTATAACCAAGATTTAATAATACAAAGGCATAACGTTAAGTCGGCGATCGTGCGTTCGTGGGCGGAAATCGGTTCGTGTGTCTTTGAACAAAAGGGGGGTTTAATGGTCACTGCAATCAGGTGGCACAGGGAGAGTTCAAATCGTTCACAGAGGAGAACGAAGGGAATTGCTCCCTACTGCAATGAATGCCAGCCCTACATTTTTCAAGTGACCATGTAAATTAATGAATTTCTCCAAACCTGACGAAGGAAAAATTGCCGCCGCATCTATCAAATACGCGGGGAACCTGGCTTTATGCTATGCCGGTAAGACAAATGAGGATTCAAAAAATCTCAGACACGTCATAACTGAGGTTCTTCGGCGGTCTCTAGAAAACTGGGTTTTTCTGAAAGTATCGAAATGCGTCTCAAATTCGCAAAACCTGGGAGCAGCTGTTGACGTTTATCTCTTTATTCAATGCGCAGCAACCTCAATAAGCGTGTACCAGTATTGATCGGGGGGGTTCAGCTGGTTGATAATGTTGATCGGTGTCTTAATGCCCAAATGACCCGCTGTTGATTGTGGTTGTACAAGCCCAGTCAACCCAGCCGTGCATCATACAGAAATGTAAATACATTCATCTAGCTGAAAAAAATACCTTTTTTTTATGGAACACAGATCGCCTAAAAAGACTTGCTACCCAAACTTCACCTCCATTCGTTGGTGAAGCGTCGAAACCTCCTTGATTTGGGGTGAAAATAGCTGCGTTGCTGCAGCTTTTGGGGTCTGTTGACAGCATCAATCATTCGATTAGAAATACGAAGAAGCCCATCATTGTCATGCCCGCATCTCGGCTTTAACAGAAACATCGTAAAATTTCATGACAAAACAAGGTTTCTTATAAGCTGTTGAATCACAAGTTGTTACTGAATTTAGGGCTGCTCTCAGAATCCGAAATCTTTCTCCAATATTTAGACGTTGATGGAGTGCCCTGCAACACCGACGGTTTCTTGAAGGTTTGTGATGTCGACTACGAACGAACAAATGGAATGAGTCGACCGAATTAACGCTCGAGTGTTTCTCTGCTTAGTGATTAATTACAACACGAACTATTCATTCTGATAATTGTTAACTTTATGTTCGAAAGAATAGAGTTGTCGCCTGTATAAAAGCGTGCATGTTTCGCTCAGTTCACAAGGACAATCGTGGCGCTCGGTGGCAGTCCGGGTGATATCGGTCCCATGTATTTTCCCTGATAAATGCGTAAAATCCGTCTAAAATAATCGTCTTTTTCGAAATCGGAGGCACGTGGAGCAAACGTTGGTCCACGGACTGTCGCTGTTAGATTTTCAAATATCTCATGAAATTTCTCCAAAGAATTCTTATTCCTCCACTGCGTCCGACAACGCAACCACGACCATCAAGTTGCAGATTTGCAGGCTTCTCGGCAATCTGCAGGCCAGTTCAATGAGCGCGAAGTGAGATCTGCGTGTTTAGATCTCGGTGGCAATTATCCACTTGCGCAAATCCTCCTTGCCGAGTAGCCTTCCTATCTGAGACTGTATGGTGCTGCTGGTCGTGCTAGTGGAGGCTGTAGCGGCGACGGGTTTCTCTGCTGACATGTTGCGAGCGATTTGATGGTTGAAATGCAAACCTATGCTTATATTGACTAAGAAAGGATCGATTTAAGGTGATTATGATACGCCGTTTTTTCATACGAAAAAGTGCATCCTAGGCGCAGTCTTCCGTTTGGTGGGGGAAAACGGTGACGGGCTCTAATAATACTTTTTCATTGATTTTTGAATCACAATGTCATTGATATCCCTGCTTCATCGAACCATGAGTTGGTCTGATTCAGGTGTTCCGAACTTCGAGTTGTAGTTAATCCCTTAATCATTTTATATTGATGGGCAGTTAGATTGCTTGCTGTTTGCTGAACCCAAAATAAAGACAATTTCAAGCAAAAATAGATATAACAAGCTCACTCAACCCAACCGTGCATCGGCCTCCCAAGAACTTCCGCTGGGCGTGACCAACTCTAGTTGACCATTCACTCGAGGAACTTTTTATGTAAACGAGGAGACCAGCCAAAGACGAATCTCTTCCATACCAAGAAAAATATGTACACACAAACACATGCAACATAGGGTAGAAGATATCACAGTGCGTCCACAAACTTAATTAAAAGTACTGGTAAGTGTAATAGGCAGTCCGATGCCTGACGATACCTTACTCATCGCCTCTCTCTCACTCGTGCAGCGTCCTGTTGTAGTTGTGACTGTTGAAGTCAACATCAGTCAAAATTTTTACCGGAGCGGACATTGAACACTTGCGCTTGAAGTCTGTCTAAGGAGTGCGTCGCTAGAGACGGAACAGTACCGACAATCGTAAATATTGTTGATTTGCATTATTTGAAACTGCAGAAATAAGCAAATATGAGGAGACAGTGAACGAGCGAAAAGAAGTTTCCTATTTGGAGACAGTGGCAATTTGAATGTAGCCAGTTTAATTGGTGTGTCCTGTTTTAAACGTATTACATGGAAAGTGTGTGTGTGTTCAAATGTTTTTGTGGTCAGCGTGAAATTTGCCTTTTCAAATTGTCTTTTACGCAGAGTATAGGCTTCTTCGTATTAACCGACAAATTCACCTTCAGCCCGTCTCGCAATCTAACATTTATTTTCCTTAATTCCTTCTTCATTGGTTTAAGAATGATAAAATTGTTGAAATTTTTGCTGCTAAAATTGGTGTGCACTCTATCTGCGATCATTAATCGACATGCTAAACTAGATCACAGATTTTATCATGGAGACAAAGTTTTGAATTATAAAATCCAAGAAATTTACTTTATCCTAACGTGTTCCAAGAAAGCTTAGTTTTGGTAGCATTCGAGAATGACTTGTTAAATGCAAATCGCATAGCATTCATGTGAATGCTTGTGTCATTCGGCAGTTGGTTGCTTTTGCTGAGGGCTGTCGGCGAAGAGGTTGGGCTACTTCATAAGTCGCGTCGTGAGATATATATAGAGTGAGTATATCCCAGCCCGCCTCGCTATCCGACATTTTTTCTGCGGTCTTGCAATCCAAAATTCTTTTTCCTGAATTGCTTCTTCATTTGTTTAAGAATAATAAAATTGTTCTAAACAAGCTTAGCTAAGGATCTAGTGATCGAACCTTCCGATATTGCAGGCGACATGTTTGAAGCTCCCGGTTTCCACTCTCCATGACCCCGTATCCATTAAACCCGATGACCTTTTGGCGCTTTGCTGTGACTCGGTTGTAACACGAAGGGCCCACTATACCTCCATACCTTTCATGACATGATTACATTTTTCTAGAAATAAATGGAAGCCTGGACGAATTAAATGTGCGATCGCGATGCGGACTTGGATCCACTTTTCCGAGGCCTACACTGCACTTCCCCTTTCACGTGACACCGCAGCACAGTCTAGAAAGCACACGTGAAATGCACAGTGCATCGAAAGTGTCGTGGGACACACAACCAGACGAATACTATTAATTAAACGCTACTTGCATGTCAGAAGTAGCATGAGCAAATTCGTCGTTTGTTTCAAGCATTGCAGCTGACGTTTCGCACAACGCCAGATTCGGATGAAGAAGGTGACATTTTCGTCACAACCAATGTGAAGATTCCATACATCGTCGTAGTGACTTCTTAGACAAGTAACTCAAATCAAACCAATGTGTGTTTCAGAAAATTATTTCCAAAAAATATTTATCGAAGAAAAGCTGAAGTTGACAAACCCATTGTGTCGTCATAGAATCTAAGATTTCTTTCAAAACGACAATTGAAGATAGACGGCTCGGGCTTTATGAATGTGAATTTTTTATGCAAATATACTTCGTCCCCAAGATATAACGTCGAGTAACCGGGTCTATGATGTTCCGGATTCTTTTCCAAATTCAACTCTTTGATGGATTGAAAGTAGTGGCGTTTTTTGCACCTTCAATCAAAAGATCAATGTTCACCGTTTTCATGGAACACGTTTGTATTTTGTGGTGTCTCGGTTGTTATATTTCATTTATAGATTCGGCTTAGCATTATAGGTAACAGGCAGTCTGCTATCGGGAAGCCATACGTCGTGTTTAATATGTATTACACGGAAAGTGTGTTTGTGTGTGTGTGTGTGTGATCACATGTTTTTGTGGTTACGGTTAAAACACAGAGAATAGGCTACTTCATATTAACAGACAAATGCACCTACAGCCTGTCTCGCGATCCAACATTTTATTATTCCTGAATTCCTTCTTTATTGGTTTAAGAATCATTCAATTTCTGAAACAGCTGCTACAATAAAAAAATAAGATGGTCTGGTTCTCCCAAATTGGTTGATTGGGGGGTTGGCTTATCGATAATATTGATCGGATAATAATTCCCAAATGTTGATACGTCAATCGTCAATACAAGTTTGCAGTTCAACCATCAAACAACTCGCAAAATGTCAGCAGAGAAACCCATCGCCGCTACGGCCTCCACAAGCACGAACAGCAGCACGATACAGTCTCAGATTGACCGACTCATGGGCAATCTTCGGGCTGGTGCGATGGGCGCCAAGAAGGATTTGCGCGAGTGAATAATGTCGGACAGGTTTTCGCTTGTCCCAGCCGAGCAGGAACAACTGTGGATACCTGTACGCCGAGATCCAAATACGCATATCTCACTTCGCGCTCATTGAACCGGCCAGCAGATTGCCGAGGAGCCTGTCAATCTGCAACTTGATGGTCGTGGTTGCGTTGGCGGCGGCCGTAGTGGAGGAGGAAGAATTGTCTGGATATATGTCGGGAGATCGTGGAAAATAAAACAGAAACGATTATTTTTGACAGATTCGACGCATTAATAACGGAAAATACATGCGACCGATATCATCCGGACTGCCACCGAGCGCCATGATTGTCCTTGTGAACTGAGCGAAGCATGCTCGGTATTATACAAGAGATAACTCTTTCGAACATATAGTTAACAATGATCAGAATGAATAGTTTATAATGTAATTAATCACTAAGCTGAGAAGCACTCAAGGGTTAATTCGGTCTACTCATTCCACGTGCCAGGTGTATCTATGCAATCAGTTCTTTTGCAAGTACTAAAAGCATCACGTACGAATTTGCATTCTATCATTCGGGACATCAATCTGGATCACAAATGCCAGACAATTTCGAGTGGTTTCCTCAGGACGTAATTGCCACTTATAAAGCCCCATAATCATTCATCAAAGCTAAAATATCGACGTTCCAGGATTCACTGATAACTGTAACTTCGAAAATTATCGCATATTCTTCTATTCACGGTAGGGTGATTTCAATTTGCGCCCGTAAGCCCACTTCGGACAATTTTTAAACCAAGCAAATGAAATGTTTGTTCGTGTTGGCGAGTAGTGTGGACTTTTCCATGAAGCAGTCTGGGGAAAACGATTTTGGGGCTTCGAATGTCACGTGGTTTTATATTGCATTTACTGCATCGATGGTAATTAATTTACCAATAATAATTATGATAATAGCATTCGCTTTATTAGGGTCAGGAGGACCTAAGATATTTTCCTGGAGACTTGTGGTTTTCAGCCTTTCAATTGCCTTGGCAATTTCTGCCCGAGACATTTGATGGCAGTGAATGGCCCATTTTGAATCTCGTTGAATCAGGGGATGCTATCTAATTGATATTTTCTCGAGCTATTCAACAGTTTGACACAGTTTAGGTTTTATCGCATAACCTTCTTATCATTTCTGGTGAAGGTGCCCCCTCCTTCGTGCGCAGTGAATCTTTTTGACCACATATTTGAGTATTGCCAACGTGTACCTCCAGCCAAGTCTTTTGGGGAACTGAAGTCGCTTGTCACACCCCTTCTGTAAACATTCTGTCGTGTCCCAATCCAATCGATTGCGTGAATCATTCCTCACACTCCCACATCAGGCCTGTTGCAAATAAAGCTGTTAGGTGGAGGCCGTTCAGGTCAAATCTCTAGAACGTCTCCGGTATCTATCTCTCTTCAATATCTTTCCATAGGATGGGCTACGGCAATTGAGAAATGAAACCCAATTGTATCATGATAATTGCTGAGATAAATATGCCCAATCCGATTTTTTTGGACGAGCTGTACAGTACATCGAAACCCGGTTAACTTTGACCTGCATAACCACAAATTGGTTGACCCATCCGCGATGCCTCTCGTGGGATCTCTTGATCCCAGCACGAATCTTGATGTCTGCCTCCAAATTGTTAACCGTCTGCAGGCTGTTTAGAGTTATCTAGTTTTCGATTCGTTTGCCTATGCTCTCCTTCCAAGTCACCATAATAAAACGCCGTTTTACAAGTTATGCACCCATCACCGCTGTTATATTCGATGATCACTTCTACACGTTCTATTCAGATTAATGTAAATGTAAATTTTTTTCGACCAATGCAAAAGCAATACCGTTCAATACCTACAAGAACGGAGGCATATCGCAATTTGGCTATTCCACATTTGTCCTGATTATAAGTTCTACGCAAACAGGTGAAGAAGAAACGGAAAAAACGTTTAGAATCAACCGACAGACTCTTGGTTGAAACATCTTTCCTTTTCTTGAGGATGAAACGGCATCATTTATGTCCCGGATAGCGGTCACTGTAATTGGAGGCTATGACGGAGTTGATGAAATTTCAATTTTTAATCCATTGACGCAAGCCATAGACAGAAATATAGCCTACACGTTCGAAGACCACTTTAATGACACCGATCTATGCTTTTAGTTGCTTGTCGCTTCTGTTAGCCTTTGGACGATACCATTTGTCGTGTAAGGCGGCAGCATATTTCTGCATCAGTCACTCCTCTCTGTTTCATAATTCACTAAATTTTAGACTGATTCATTGAAATAGTGAAGTTAGACTCTGAATCGTCGTACCATTGAGCATGAAGGAAAATTTTAGAATCATCTTATGGAACAATCGTGTTATGTTTAACCATTGAATATTAACAGCGCCATGGTGTCTCATTAACAATCGATGTCTTCAAAAAGGTTTCTGAAATAAATATTTTTAGTTTTAATAATGGAAACACACATTAAAAGTATTATTATAATACAATCTATAAAATATAAACAATGTTTGTTTTAGCTGAGCGTCAAGGCTGGCAATATTTAGGAAAATCGGCGCTTTCGTGACAAATGCCAAAAGCACATAGACGACGCAAACAAGAGTTCCCTGAAGTTAAAGGATGGGTTCCATATAAGGCATTCTCAAAAAATAGTAGGTTTTTTTAAGTTCTGTACATATATTTCTAAGAGGATGACATTCTAAAAGAATTCGACGATAAGGTTAACCGTGTTGATGCCCCAGAAGGTTGGAAAGAACCCACTTTCAACCCTGATGACAATCCTTATGGTCGACTGTATTCGCAGTCGACATTCTCAACCCTCTTTCCTCAGTACCGCGAGAAATACTTACGCGAGGTCTGGCCGGCTGTTACTAAAATTCTTCGCGAACACGTACGCTATACCCGTTTTGTCTAAATCGTTGTGGGCATCTATGTATTTGTTTTTTCTTTTAGCACATAAAAGCCGATCTAGACCTTGGAGAAGCAACAATGACGGTTTCCACGACACCAAAAACATTCGATCCTTTTATCATTCTGAAGGCAAGAGATTTGATACGTCTTCTGGCCCGGTCAGTGCCACTTGACATTGCAGCACGGGTTCTTCAAGACGAAAATTTTGCGGATATTATCGAGATTAAATTAAGAAACCGCGAGCGATTTGTAAAACGTCGAAATCGACTTATTGGCGATGAAGGCAACACGTTGAAAGCCATCGAACTCACAACCAATTGCTATATTATGATCCAAGGTAAAACGGTTGCAGCAGTCGGATCATACGATGGCCTTAAACGGGTAACTAATGTCACATAAATATACCAATGAATCCCAAGATGTATAATTCTCTTCTCTTGGTTTCCATCATAGGTTCGACAGGTAGTTAACAGTTGCATCTACGACAATATTCATCCAGCACACTTCATAAAACGGTTCGTGATCGTTCAAAAACTCATGGCCGATCCCGAAAAGAAGAAGATGTCCTGGGACAGGTTCCTTCCACACACCAAAAAGAAGACACTAAGCCGACGAAAGAAACCACAGAAGGTGAGCTTTTTGGATATCCTCCAATCCTGTTCTTACCCTACCCAGCTGTACTTTACTTTAATAATTCATCATGCTTCCACACGAAACTCTATTCAGTAGGCCCCCGATCGGTAGCAGACTAGTGCAAGCCAACGTCCGAAGCGACCTTTTCAGAATTATTGCTTTCATGTTTTATTACAGATACGAAAGAAGAACGAGTACACCCCGTTCCCTCCAGCACAGCAGCCGTCCAAGGTTGACATTGAGATTGAAAAGGGCACCTACTTCCTTGGCCAAGCGGAACAGAAACGCCTCAAGAGAGAGTCAAAAGTCGTCACTTCAGAGGAAACCTCGAAGAAGCGACAGGCCGAGAAACGAGCGGCTGCCTTTGAACCACCAGCCGAGTGATTATGGAAAATGTTGTACAAAGAGCCTACACACTAATTATGAAATAGTATCGACTATTTTTAAGCATCTTCACCTATAAACTGGGTTGATTAGCTGGGTGGCCGTGTTTTAAATAACAACCTCTTATTCCAATAACCCGTTCCTAAGCGAGCTATTGCTATCGAACAGATCCTGTCATGGTAAAATACATATCCTTGACGTAATTCGTCCAAGTTATTGACAGAGTCCGCTCACTTTCATAAAGTTATTTTGCCAGACATGGAGCTCTCAAGTTGGCGACTTTCAGTCTCACAATGGGCAGGTCAATAATAATTGTATTTCATTCGTAAGAAAGGCAAATATAACCCCCGAAGTATATAAAGTTTCGCGTACGCGTATTAGCCGCTATGGTTAGCACGAAAAACTGGAAAAAGTTGATTTATTCCCCAATGCTGATGTCGATGGTGTGCCCCAAAGGAGCCAGAAAAAGAGTTCAATGTCCACCGAGCAGGATTCGTAGTGTTCTCCCGAATGAACGACTATAATACAATTTTTAAACACTCACGGATTGTTTTGAGTAGTTCCGTAACGTGCAGACAACCACGTCACTTGTCCCCCGATTCTGTCGTGTTCCAATCGATTGAGTGAATAATTCCTCAGATTCCCACATTCTCTGCATAAATACTTAATCATGCCTGTTAATAAAGGAGGCAACTGTAATCCAGTATACCGCCCGAGCCTCCAGTGCCGTCCACGACGCCCTCCACCAACCTTAAGGAAGACGCCTTCTGTTCCATGTTGGGGCTGCTGTATTTTGCACTACCGCAGAAATAGACTCTTCAAGGAGACTTCATCTCGTAAGGTGCACAAAGACGGCTTATGACACAGTCCTTCATCTGACAGGGGTAGGCCTGTATCTCCGTCAACGGGCAAACCTTCAACTGGACGTAGCTGGCCGACGGAAATTCGTTACCGTCCACATCGATTGCCAGCCTGTTTGTTTGCAGTTTTACAGACCCTCCATGGAGAATAGCCCCAGGTTTGAAGCCTGCATACTCAAATAACTTGCAATATGCTACTTCGACAGATACCTGCGACCAGGAGAAGGACCACGTTTCCAATCCAATGATGACTCTATGATTAGTAAAGCCTTCTGTCATCGACAACCGAGACAACCCAAAAAACCCTTCACCGTCAACTAACTGTCAGACATCGCTGGTTTAGGTTCGAACCCTTGCGCGGACAATCAAGCTTCCGCCATGTTCAATGCCTGCGTCCTAAAGAAGCCTGCTTCCAATCGACTACTTCCGACGGATATCGGCGACCAGTAGCGGCGCCATAGGTCCCAAAGTAGCTCTTCTATCCATGTTATTTGTGAAGACTCTCTAGTTTGTGAATCCCGCATTCATCAAAAACCGAGACGTGAAACCTATGATGTCGACGCCATCCGCCCAGTCATTGCAACGGTCAATCACACTTTTCGTAACGGAAGGTTTTTGGCAATCGTTTGGGTTCCCCAAGAAGATTCTTATTTAGTTTCCATTAATTTAAATAGAACCATGCCTAGGTAAAAGGTCACTGCATCTCTTCTGTGGTGTCAAAATTATTCTTTCTTCTTATCTTCCTGTCATCAGATTATGTGGGAAACGGTTACGGGCTATACACTTCACCGACAATTTCCTAACATCTTATAGTGTTATCTCTTTTTTCAAAACAAAACCGACATCGTAGGAACAACTAAAGCGAGAGGCCTTGGACGGAAAAAATCAGTCAATTTCGTGCACAATCCAAGCTAAAGGAGAACGACCGAATTAATTTGTTGCAGATGTAGGTTTTGAAGTCCACAAAAGCCGTCGACGCATGGAGAGCTCGACATTTGCTTGAGCCGACAGGCAGTTCTGACCACGTGACACGAAATCTGGATGCACTTGAATTATTTGTAAAAAAGATGTTTTTTCATCTCTTAATGAAGAAAAGTTTCATTTACGCCCCCTCGTAAACCAGCCAATGTTTCCTAGAAACCTGTTAAGTTTAGAAATACTGACGTTTTCTCCGAATATTTTCCTAATTCGTGACGACAGTAAACAATGCCAATTGAAATCCATCTTTGTTAATAAAGCAAATAAAATAAGACTAGACTCTGTAGCGACGTACAGCGACACATTATCTACTGAATGTTGGATCGCGGGAAGTTAAGATGGTTTGCTTGGACTTCAGCTCAGGCTCCCGTTTCGTATTCCAACTTTTCGAAGATGACGTCGAGGTGTGTTTAGTCATGGAGCTTAGAAATTGTATATATCATCAGGTGAAATTCAAATTCACAGAAACAATGACTTAACGTCACGCTTCAAGGCGTATTAAAGTTTCCACACATTGCTTAGCGCCACTCCTCCTTTTGCAGAATATGGTGGCTATATGAAAACAAAATGATCAAACGTCTTGTCTAAAAATAAAATACAAACATTGCAGTTTTTTTCTATCAAGGGTTCATTTATTTCGATTACTGGGATATTTATTGGTCTGATTTCTTAATTAAAGAATCATGTATGACTAAGTCAGAATACTAAACTGTCGTCAGAAGGAAGATGACTAAACCGTTCTCGTGATATAAAAAAAATTATATCAATATATGAAAATCAAAATAAATCTTAAATTGTTGTAAACCAATGGCTACCTAGACTTAACAAATACCCTTCAACAATTATTAAGTGTTTAAGTGCACTATTGAAATCATTAAGAAGTGTGGCCTTACAGTTGTTATCAGCTCAAATGAACAGCATTGACGTTTTCATCCTACCTACCATCACGCGACATACGCTTTTCGACAGAATCTTCGTTAGGAAACAGCCTAATGATATCACCTATTCCCCACAAATAACTGCATTTCCAATATATACGCCAGCAAACGGCTTATTACCGTCCAAGAAATGGATCCCTACAGGCTTTCTAACAGCCCCTCTGATGGTGCTCTCACATTAAAAATTAAAAATTCATCGCTTATTGATAATTTTGAAAAGACACCGTACCAAAAGTTGCTAGAACAAATTGAACAAAATTGCGAAGTCAATATGCAGCAAAACGAGGTCGGAGGACGAATCTTTTTCAAGAACAACCAGTCCGTTGGTAGATATACCTTACTGGAGTCTCTGGGCTCAGGATCATTTTCAAACGTTCATCTTGCAACGCATCAACTTACAAAAGGTTTGTGTTTCGTTATTACGATATTTCGTAAAGTATTACCGATTAAAATACCGGTATATGTATGCTTGCTAGTGGTGTTTTATTTCATGAAAATGCAATGAGAGAACCATTAGTTATGTTTCACGAGTTTTCTTGGAGAAGTGTTATTGTTGTGTCTAAAACAACGTTGAGGACAATCTAGTTTAATATATGAACGAGATCCTTCAGTTAGGCCTACCAGTCTCTACTTTTGTCCTCGCGTGATACCCCATGCATGTTCACATAGACATCGGATTGGTCGACTAAATTGTTTTCTCGACTTTAAGAAATTCTACAGTAAGTTTCACTTTCGCAAAAGAATGGAGTCCAAAATGAATTAGCTAATTATTTTTATTCACCATTTTTGTGACAGCTAGTATTTTTTTACTGGGGATAATGATCTATCATTAAGTTTTATTCGTATAAATAATATCTCGATGCCTAGTTAAGAAATCCCGCTTAATTATAGCATTAAAACCCCTATGTTTAGAAGTAGAAAGCAATCGAATGGATTCTACTGGATGAATAAAGGACAGCCAAGCGTAATCGAACCTCAAGTCAAGATCATACACCGATTCATAAGTCACGATACACTTTAAACCATTAGAATCAGTTGGAAATCAAAAAGTGGCAACTACTTTATCTTCTGGTTGTTGTTGAGTGTTCGGTGGGTCCATTTCGGAGTCTCGCGACTGTAATTCTGTGAGCGGATTTGTCAAGTGAGCGTTTTGAGACTGTGCATCTTTATGACCTATTACCACGTAACACCAACATGTTCAGTAATTAGTTGTATGCATTTGTCACTAATGCCACTGAAGTTCTTCTAATGTGAGAATTCTGACCCAGGGAAAATTATATCTTGAGTTTTTGACAGTAATCTGTAGGATATAGGCAGCCATGATAAAAAAGAATACGTTTTCATGGGAGGGCATATGTATATTGCAGACGCATAGATTATAATTAATAATGCACGACCAGGGATATGACAGGGGCTTTGGGTAAACATGGCACGGATCCTAACGAGAGATAAACAACCCGGATGCAACTGGTGTAATGCCGGATGAATAGGAAGACTGTAGAAACGGGGAATCATCAAATTTACACACTGCTGGATGCAGCTTTGTTACAGCATGACGCGTAATAATTAATTTTAAAATTTACTCTTTCAATCTAGACCGTAAACACGTTGTCTCTGAACTGAATCAATAACTGCCTCAAGACACTCGGATAACCAATAACATCTATTCAGCTCCATTCTTATCTGGTTACCAGAACATGGATTATCGTGATAGGAGATTGCCGTTTCTAAGTTTATAACGGGACAGTGTCTCAGATAAATTTCATGGAAAATTCCATGTTTCATTAAATGTTTGCATCTTGAGAGAGACGCATCTAGCAATTATACAAGCTCTAAAGTTTTATTTTGTGTGTGCTTGTGAAGACTGTTAGACTTTAACCCCTGGAAGTTTAAGAGAAACGCATCTTAAGATACGGTTCATAATAATACGCTAGGTATTAAACGACAGCCCCCATAAAAAGACGGATCGGAGTATTTCATAAGTGGAAATCAATTTGTTCTAGGATTCCCTGAGGCACAAGCTTATAAAAACCATACCTAACGGCGTTTCGATGCCGTTGGCAAACGACGGCGACTTATAGAATGTCGCCTCGGGCACCTTAACGTTCTTCTCTCCCTCAGGCAGAATTCGGCTGGAGTTGCTATATCTCTGAAATTCACACCCAGCATGTGTTTCACTTGGAGTAAACGGATTCCGGCCAACGCTTGGGCCGTAGTAGCCAACGGAAAAATCAAGATGTCTCTCTGAGGGAGATCTCGGCTTTAACCGGAATTCCCAAACACCGTTGCGTTAATAGGTTTTGCAACCTTTCAGCGTGGAAATTCATGGGGCTTCTGGTATCAACGATTAGTTCTCGTTTTAGCAGATAAATCGGCTCTACGGATGTTTTCTCAAAGATATTCGGTGGCGTCGCCAGGTTCACCGAAGAGGGGATTGAAGCGGCCACTGTTTAAAGGCGCCACGTGTGGAAGTGTTAGGCTTCTTTAATTGGGTTTAATGTATCAGCCTCCAATTCCTGAATGCAAGCGCGGGCCGCTTATCCCGGCCTATTTTTATGCCCGACGAGGGATTTCAACGCAGAGTCACTTACGAATAGAGTGAGGATACTTACTGGAGCACCATCGTGACCGCATCGTATCCCCGATGGGTCCACCGGCTTCATTCTTAAGCGACAGTGTGTTCATAATTGTGTGTCTGCACATCGCTGCTGACACTACCTGTATTTCACAGGATGATAGCCGGTGGACTCAGCATAAGAAGAACATTTTTCCTTGGTATAGCTTTCAGAATCCTATCGCTATTTGTCAGTGCGTATGACCTGGGTTCCGATTCCCAGGTTAGATCACGAAAATATCCGCCTGTATACAGCAACCTTGAGACGAGATGGAGGAAATCTGATTCATTATGATCCGAAATCTTATCTGCGTTCGATGTGAGAGCACTGTGTTTGCTAAACTAGTGGATGGGTGGCAATGAGGACGACATTTGTAAAAATATTTTCGAGAATCTCCATGGAAGCATCCATAAATCAAGCTAAAAGGATAAGCTCCGGAATGGACGGGAATTGGCGTTCACGCTGAAGAACTTTGAAACGTAGAAACCTTGTCTTTTGCTTAACTCTCAGCATGCAAGCTGAATAATTTAACAACCAATCACGAAACTTTTGCAACACTGTTCATCACTCAATTTAGTTAATCACCGATGAAGAAAGTAGAAATTTGTTATCAGATCACCGTCCCATATAGTCTCAGTCGGCGTCTTTTCAATCTGCGATAGAACTTACAGTAAATTAATCGAACTCTCAGAGATTTCGATTTTTGACTAGCGACGAAAACACAAAGTCAGCAGTCTAACGGAAGAACAGCCATTCCATCCATATTGGAGAAATTTATTTAGTTGTTCAAGTCCACAATCTGCTAATGAACGAATCATAAATATAAACCATGTTTTGAAAGACCGATTCTATTAATATGCAAAATGTAAAGAGTTTTTCAAGTTCGATTTTTTTAAATTCATATTTAACGCTATATTTTGATAATCAAAGAAATTCTTATGCAATTTATTATATCAATGAACAGATGATGATATTTTATTCAAATTAAGGTGTTCAATTTGAATTTGAAAAAGCAACTCGATCTTGAAATACCATGTATGAACACGAAACTGACTTCCATTAAAACATTGACGTCACGGAAACAATTCGTAAACCAAGACGTTTCAATAAATAATGCAATTCACGAATGCCCATGGAATAAGAAAGCTATGTATTTAACCAATGAGTTGCCTTCTGACTAACGTCTTAAAAATAATAATAATTGTAGTGGCTTCATTGTGATAATTGTGATCGATAAGATCATCAATAAGATCCAATAAGATCAATAAAAGATCCAATAAGATTCAGTCTTGCAGGTTCCTGTCCGCCTTGCATAAAACAACCACCACAAATGATCTCACGTTCAATACAGTAACTTCGTTACCATGACGATATCTACATTCAAAATAGCGATACTGAGCGTTATTTCAAGTCATGTAACGTAATATATCCACCGCAAAGTTGCCGCTATTTGTCATAAAAACAGTCTTATTCTGTCAACACGGAAACGAACAACATCTTGCTATTGTTAACAGCCGGTGCTTTACCAGGCCGCATGGAAGTGACCGATTTTCTTCCATCCAGCATCCATCCATCTTTGCGCAATATGAATTCTTACTGTCTGTCTTCGGAACAGACGCGAGCGACGTCTCTTTGTTTTAATAATGAAAATAATTAAACAGCGCGGCTGAAAACTTTTCCGCCGAGCAAAGAATCCTTTTGTCGGCGTCTGTGTCGTCAAACACGGGGTCGCCTTGGTAACCGGCACGTTTTTTGCTAATATTTGCGCATTTCTGGAAGATGGATTGGTGGTAGTAATTGCTCGGAAACTACATCGGGGCTATTGAAGCGTTGCTAAGAAAATAGTCGTAACGAGAAACCCATCGAAAACATTTATGACCTCCTAATTTCCTTTTGGGTTTTACGATTAACAGGTTCCCTTTTGTTGTAAATCGGGTTTTATACGAAAGGAGTCATTTTCGTGTCCTTGTACGAGATCATGAGGATCAAAACTTTCAGCGTAACACAATTAACAATGCTAGATGCTAAAACTTGCTTTTAGATTCTGTTTCACACGTTCTGGTAAAACGTTTTGGAATAACCAAACTGCGATATGCCGTCGTTGTTGAACAGTATTGCCTACGCTTTGGTCGAAGAGATTTACACTAATATAAACCGGAATAAAGAGGATAAAAGTTGACATCAGCAGCAGCCAATTTTCGGGAAAACTGGACTAACTTGCTTCAGGCATATTCTTCGTGGTCTGATCTTGGTGTCCAATCCAGGATCACTCACAAATAGATGATTGCGTTGACGTCTCATCACGTACACTGGCACGAGTAGCATTTTTCCTCATCTCGATTTGCGACGAGATGCTCCCCGAGACAGTTGTCTCTTCTTTACCGTTGCAATGGCATTTTAACTGTTGGATGTCTCTCGCAGATAAGCGTTCTGGCATTATTGGCTTTATTTAGGTCACGAGGACTAACATTTCAGTATCAGAGCTTGCAAGATGCCGAGAGACGCCTGAGCGCGCCTGCACAACCGAATTAAAGGTTCTGCCGATTTCGCTTCGATTACAATTTGGAGTTTGATAAACTGGGAATCGATAAAGAGAACTTGGGGGTGGTGATCTCCAAGATGAAAAACAAATATGAAATAATCAATAAAGCCCTCGATGTTTACAGTTTTAACTGAGGAAACTTGTAACTTCTCGTAGTGAAAAACCATGGCTCCGTCGATTTTAATCAGATGGATTGAAGGCCTAATTTATTCTCCTCTATTGAATATAGATCTAATCACCAAATCCTTTTTGTTTCTTCCCACTCCTTGGAAGCTTAGTACAATGAAGTATTGCCTGCAATACAGATAATTCCTTTCTAGGTAGCACGACAGTTTTGTCGACTTCCACAAAATAAGGTGGGCATCATATTTTGTAGACAATAGAACAGTCATCTATAAAATCATTCTTTAGGGGTTCTGATTCGCTGGAGCCTTTTTAGGTCTGCAGAATCTGTTCTTCTAATAGAGTCGCTCCTAGAAATTATAGCTTCCGTGTGATTAATACCATAAATTGTTGCAACGAATCAGATCAAACCTCTAACCAATCAAGCAGACAAAAGCCTTGTGCAAATGAATTTGTTTTTAAGCTCTGTAAAGGCAAACCCTGGATTCTGGCTTATAAGCAATATTTGTTTACGATTGCCCGCGCGCCATTTGACTCGTCGTTGCTTGGCTGCGTGACATTTTTTAAATCGATAAAGATGACAGGACATTTGTAGAATAGAACCTGTTGAATGCCAATCCTCTTCAATAGAACGAATCTTTTGCCTAATCAACAGGCGCTTAGATCTACAACCTCTCCTCAAATATTTCAGTTTGATTCTTCCAGTGCCGAATTCCTTTGACACTGGTTGTCCTGCAGACGAATTCGCAGACATTATTCTTTATTCAACCTAGTCTGTTATATTCCATGCCACAGTGTTCTTAATAAAAAAGTTCTTTCCAACAAACAGCACTTTATTGTTGAACTGTCAACAAATTAATCCATCGCCAAATTTCTCTTTGTAGAAAGAGTTGCCATCAAGATAATTAATAAGGCCAAAACGGATGCCTCCGCAAAGAGACTCATTTTCCGTGAAATGTCTGTGCTCGATAAGCTTCATCACCCAAACATCATTCGGCTTTACGAAGTAAGTCAGCGAAATACATTTCGCACCATTTAAGGAAAATGAGGACCCATGGGTTTGCTGTTAAGGCAACACAAAATTGGTTGCCTCTTCCCCATGATACTCTTATCGTCTCTATTTCCCCAGCCTCATCATTCTCCTTCTTCTTTTCTTTCTTGTTCCCCTTCTCGTTCTCCTTCTGCTTCTCCTCCTCTTCCTCGTCCTTATCCTTCTCTTTCTCCTTCTCCTTCTCATTCTCCTCCTCTTCCTCGTCCTCCTCCCCATTCCCAATCTCCACCTACCCTCATCCTTCTCCCTCTCCCTCTCCTTCTCCCCCCATCCTTCTTCTTCTTCTTCTTCTTCTTCTTCTTCTTTTTCTTCTTCTCCTTCTCCCTCTCCTTCTCCTTCTCGGTCTCCTGTTCCTTCTGCTTCTTCTTCTCCCCCATCTTTCTTCTTCTTCTTCTTCTCCTTTTTCTTCTCCTTCTCCTTCTCCTCCTCGTCCTTCTCCTCCTCTTCCTCGTCCTCCTTCCCCTTCCCAATCTCCACCTCCCCCATCCTTTTTATCCTTATCTGCTTTTTACAGCCTCTAAGTACCCTTCTCTACCTGCAGCTCACAATCTCGACCTCCTTCCATCCTTTTTAACCTCATCTGCCTCCAACCCCCTCATAATACCATTCTCCTCATCCCGCTCGCAATCTCCACCTCCTCCCCATCCTCCACTGCCTCATAATTGCTCAAATGATGAAACCGAAGACGATAATCTATGATTAGAGTTTTGAAGACGGAGGTCGAGACGTCATTCATGGGTTCCCGCTTCCGCTTGCTGGCAATTTAACACCAACTCCGCAATCTCCCCCCCCCAGGTATCCCCGGTAAACTTCTCGAACAGTATCACTTATCCTCTTCTCTTATTTCTCGCTCATTCTCACAAATCTATACCGCAATGGCTCCTCCTATGTTCAGCGTCTTAGGGGCTGTTGATTGGCGGAATGTGCCGCTGCATCAACCGCATTATTTTATGCAAAACGAGGAATCAGATTTTTTATTCAACCACGTGACCAATAATCACTGTATATCGAACCTGTAATCACTCAACCGCTACGGAATATTCCAGCTCCGCGCGATAGGGCAATTTGTGGGTTTGTGGTTCGACTATAAATCGAAGATTTTCCCGCATTCTTGACAACCTCTATCACGTTTGCCTTATGTGGGCTTTCGTGGGATTTAATATCCCCGTAGATACCCTACATCCCCCAGAAAGATTTGGTATAAAGGGGTGGTCGTGGTTGTTGTTGTTGTTCAACAGAAACGCGTCTTGATTGGCTAATCTGCGGG
This sequence comes from Proteocephalus fallax, assembly GCA_028672205.1. NCBI lineage: Eukaryota > Metazoa > Platyhelminthes > Cestoda > Proteocephalidea > Proteocephalidae > Proteocephalus > Proteocephalus fallax. Next base: position 88,080 of record JAPUBX010002307.1, on the reverse strand, counting down.
TAAGTGTTTCTGTATTGCTGGTTTTCGCGGTTGCAGCGGGTGCAGTTTTCGGCGGCGTCTTCCTTAACAGCTGCATTAAAGACCTCTGATGATGCAGTGCGTCACTCTACCAATCTTCTGATGACGAGCACGTGGATTGGAACTCCTACCAGGGTTCGTGTTGATAAGATGCGAGGAAAACGTCCTCAGCTGTGGCACAGCTTCTGCTAACGGGGGAAGCCAACAGAAAGGTGATGGACCCAATGATGCTGCTACGAGGTGGGACTTATAAGGACTGCAGATTTGAGGATTTCAAAAACAAAAATAGGGCCAGTTGATGCATGCGCCTAGTCTGTCATGAAACAGCAGAAAATTCGGAAGGCGATGGAATTTGCAGACTCACAACGACTAGGACGACGACTGCGATAAAGAATAAGAAACGGATAAAGATGAGGATAGGGAAAATGAAGAGGAGGATTGGGAGGAGATAGAGTTGGAGGAGGTAAATGATTTGGAGAAGGATTGGCGAGAGGAGAAAGAGGTGAAGGTGGTGAAGGAAAAGGTGGAGGAGGAGGAGGAGGAGGTAAAGGAATGGTAGGAGGATTGGGGAGAAGAGGGGGTGAAGGATTTGGAGGAGGATTAGAGAGAGCAGGAAGAGATAGAGGAGGAAATTGAGGATTAGAAGGAGGAAAAGAAGGTAGAGGATTTGAAAGAGGAAGATTGGGAGGAGGAAAAGGAATGGGAGTAAAATTGGGAATATAGGAAGAGATGGCGAAGGATGTGGACGATTGAGAGAAGGAGGAAAACGGAGAGTTGGAGGAAAAGAGGCAGGAGGCAGAGATGGAGGTGGAGGAGGATTGGTCGGATGAAAGGGTGGAGGAGGATTGGGAAGAGGAAAAGGTTGAAAAGGAGGTGGTGGATTTGGATGAGGAAGATATGGAGGTTATGGAGGATTTGGCGAAGGAAAATGTAGAGGTGGAGAAGGATTGGGAGAAGGAAAAGGTGGAGGTTAATTGGAGGATTAAGAATATTAAGAAGGAGGAGTAGGATTAGTAAGAAGAAGAGCAGTCCTGGCTGGATTGTTGATGGTTGCATCCGAGGCGCAAAGCAAACGTTAGAAGGTGGTCACGAATATCAAAAATGCCGCGAAACGGCTTAATCGCAAAAGGCAACCCCCGAAAAAGCGAATACAAAACTGTCGATTCTGGGCACTCAAAAGCACCCTTACTTCATGAATCATCTGATTTCGAATATCTGCTAGGTTTTCTTGAGACTCAAGAGTTGGGGGTGAAGGCTGAGATGTAGAGAACGGCTGCCAGTATTTCGAAATGGAGAGGAGATGTTTTAGAAATCTTGAACAATAAGGCTTCTTGGCAAATGAAACCTCTTTAAATGGAGGCTGAATACGGCAACCTGGATGTCCGAGGGGATGAAGAAAGTTTGTGGCTCCCACATGAGCCAGCTGAGGTCGTTCTTTTGAAAAGGATGTTGGATTTTCAAAAGGTGCGAATTGACTGCATCACGCCCCCCTACGCGATCTCTGGACGACTGTAAAAAGACATCGTTAGTCAGAAAATGGGGATATAAAAAAGTCAGCTCCAAACCCTAACCGATTGCAGATAAATCTGTTGCACCATACGACAATGGTGGTGTGTAGAACGGCACACTTCTTTTTCTTTTCTGTGGCTAGTTCGTACCACAAAATGAAACGGCTTCATGGCCGTCGGGAATCGGCCTTCGGTGGTCAAGTCAGAAGAAATTGTTATCCAGTTCTGTCTCAAACGACGCACCTCGTGGATATTAAGTCCGTTTCGACGGCGCTTACATCAACTTTTTCAGTAGTAAACCTGCCGAATTGATGCAATCCTCGGCGTTGTAGATAGCTTCTTCGAACTCTGATTTCGTTTTTGGAGAGCCAATCGCGGTACCCCGCTTTTTACCCTCTCAACTTAGCCACCTTTCACCTTCTCCAAGGTCTCTCGTCACTCGCAGGCTCTCACAAATCGGTAGACAGAAAGATGAGGAGGCTGTAATTCAGCCGACTGGGAGCAGTTGCATATTTGAAGATTAAAACGACATGAAAGATTCGTAGTGACCTTCAAGACGCAAGCCTCGTGTGCGTAGTCTGGCTATTTTTTAATGATAAACATGCGAAAAATTAATGAAGGGAATTTGTAAGACTATTATCTTGGGGAATCGGAGGGTCGCTGTTAGCTTCTGAGATCGGAATGCTCCGTTGGTTGACAAATGGTTTGCCGCATCAATTACAATGGAGACTTTGTTAAAGATGTCCTTTGAGCTGGAAAACTTGTTGGGCGACAGCCGGAATATGAATTTGAGGTTGCCACGAAGGACAGCGCCACATGGACCAATAGGGGGCCGTAGACACGGGTGACCCGAATTGATCCCGAGACATGCGTGGTTCTGCCTGTATTTTGAGGCTAAATGCGTTAGAAATTAATACAAATGTAACGAATATTTTTATTGAAGTATACCTTGGGGGTTGCACTTTGCTTTTCAGACAATTTAATTTAATTTTTCGCCCGCAGGTCATTGAAACCCTCACGCGGATCAACATTGTGATGGAGTACGCGGCCGGTGGAGACGTCGCGTTTCGACTGCAGAAGAAGGGCAAGTTCAGCGAAATCGAAGGAAAGGTCATTTTCGCCCAACTCGTCTCAGCAATTAGGCATCTGGTAGGTCCCCCATGAACACCGCTTTCTTTCCTTGCAGATCGATAATCCTTTCCGATTTTGGACCTGTCTGTATTTTGCCGCCTTTCTATTGAATTTATCCTTTGTTTTGGTCTTCATTGGTCTGTGATTTTGTCTAGCCAAAATGCTTTTGACGAAACACCCAATTTGACTTCAAAATGATCAACATGGATAGCCTATCGCGTTGACGTTAAGGTTTTCAGAAACGAATACAATGCGCGTTATGCATTCGCCAGACATTTATGTTTTGGAGATCTTAAACATTAATTGGCAACACGAAAATCGAGCACAGGAAAACAATAAGACGAGAGTCGTTTTTAAGTGAATACCTAAATTTGATCGAAATGCACTTCATTTTGTTAGGATAGAGCCAATGGAAAACTAGTATGCCAATAAGAGTCGAATAGGCTTAAAACCGTGAATAATGAGAAGACGAGTCAGATTTGAGCGTGTCTTATTAAGTTGGCACGAGGAATTTTATAATTACGCTGACTAATCCATGGAGATCGAAGAAGATGGGAAAAAAATGAATTTATGTTAATTTGTATCCATCTGCGTTTTTCCTTACAACAACCAGCATCCATAATGACCGCTTTAAACCAGAATCCTGAATCCTATGGCGGAAGGCAGGGCGTCTACGTGAACGGCAACTAATTGACCCATGAAGCAATCACTGCTATGGCAACCGTGTGCTTTAGATATTTTAGAAACTAAACTAAGTGGTTTGAGCACATAACAAGAGATAGGAAATAACCTAAAATGAGATTAAAGATATTTTGAAATAATTTATGATCCCCGTTAGTCTACTTAACTAGGGAATTTTCATATATAGCAATCATCATCATTATCATCTTGGGGAATTCACGCGATAAACGAAATTAAACTTTTATTTTTACCTCCAGATATGGGTCATTTTTTGTCTTGACTAGATTATCTCAAAATTTATGCAAATACGACTTACACAGAACTCTAACCGACGGATGGAAAGTTATTAAATATACGTGAGGTATTCAACCGATCAAAATAGAAATCGATAAGACCAATTAATACAGAGCACCAATTAGAGTCCACGACTGCGCTCCTGCTGGCCAATGAGATGTGAGTGAGGTGTATGGGACATTTGCCGTCTGTGTGCATGAATGACTCATTCATTGTCATGGAAGGAAGTTAACGTTATTAATGCCGAATTTCTCTCGATAACGTTATATTAATATTTTGGGCGTAAATTCATTTTATCCACCAGTTGGTGAAACATTTAAAACAAGTAGGGCATCGTACAGTTTTAAAGCGCAATTCTAGGATGATTTCAAACACACGAGAACGAAATTGCAGAATATTTCAGACTTTTAATTAGAAGACTAACACATAAAACTATCCGCCATTATAATAAAAATATCTGGGCGTATTCTTGTTATGATTGCTTGTCTAATCACACGATCGCAAATTTGAAGTCGAACTTTTAAATTGAAGGGTATTTCGTATTTTTAGTCTGAAAACCCGCGTGAAAACATGATACTTTTGAAGCATATATATATTAAACGAACATTTCTAGTCAACAATACAGAATTAGGTGTGTTGGCCTACAACCAAAAAATCAAACCGTGATAAATGTCGTCGTTACACATCTTTTTTCCCGGAATTCCGTGCAGTTCGTAATCCAGAAGTGCTGCATTTCTTTGTGGTGTGTCCGCTGACTCGTTGATGGAATTTCGCGTCCATCTGTCCCTTCTCCCAAATTACCAATTAACAGGGTTTGGTGTTTCGTTTTACTGAATCGTAATGAATTTTAAAAAAAACACGAGCGCTCGTGTTTTCGCGCACGATTGAACACTAATCACTGCTTGATTCATTGCATTTTAATTTAGCCTTCGGTTTTCAACAAAACAAAGAATATCTGCGCAATTAGAACAATTAAATCCGTTTTATTTAATCTACAGTACCTATTGTCAGTGTATTCTGTATAACATATTTTTTATTGTTTGTAGTCCTTGCTACTTTAAGTTATTTCGTAGACATCCAACTTGGTATGTTTTGGGTAAATAATAGTTCAATGCTGTAATTGTGTTACTGATATCTTTTAAGTACTATAATGCAATGCGAGGCCCTGGAGAAATTATTATTAAAATATAAATTCGGAGCCCCCAAACAAGTCAATTGTTATAAAACCGTTACATATATATATATATCTATATTTATATACACTTTGATTGCTTCCGACAATTAACAAGGGCGTTCTGGAGAGGTTTTTTGCCACAGGCCAATTATGTGTAGAAAGATGCCACCATATTTACTCCCAGAATGTACAATCAGAAAGCGATTTCCTATCAGCAGTTGCCACACAACAACCGATCTTCTTCATTAGCCAGCCTCTTTACTGCGAAAGGACGGGCCGCCTTCAGAAATACTTCACGAGGTTTCTTGCAAATTGGGTATATGTGGCCTACTTACCACATAAATGGCTTTGTTGAATGGGTGAGCCTACCCTTTAGCCAACCGAATCTGTCCCGCAAATCAGCGCTAATCTGAGAGATAGATTAGAAGCCTCATTCTTGGCCGTTGGATACTGTTATAGACATCTTCCACCCAGTCTGAGTTGAGTGCCAAGAAAAGACTAAGGACCGGAAGTTACACTGTGGCAGAGGCTGTAATGTCACTCCATACACTCGAAATCCACATGCAGTGCAACTGTGATATTCAGACAACGAGTGCTTCAATAAAAACGGAAACCACATAAACCAACCATGTCTTGACCGATAAACTTTACAGCACGACCAAAACATCGTGCACAGAGACATCAAAGCCGAAAACGTCTTCTTTGCCATCCGCTCGCCCGTGACCGACCCAGACGTCACCGAAACAAATACCTTCATCGGGGTCACACGAAGCGTTCCAGGCGGATCGAATCAGAAGCTGACCTCATCAGTGAGTGCCGGCTCGCTAGCGAACCCACACAAACAGGTCAACTCGAGTTCAGGTAGGCTTCGAGCAGGCTACATCAGTCCGCCCTCTACCGATTGGGTAGATCACCAAGCAGGTCATGTCCGCTGTGAGCGTACCTGTCCACGTTTTCGCTTGCACACCGTCCCGATAACGTGCACTGTCAGTATGGGGCGTATATGTGTGAACAATTGGTATCGCACGCGACGGGGTCTTGCGTGTTCTGTTAAATTGTCATATTGATGGAGCCAAGGACGAATCGCTGCATGGACTGCGACGATTCGTCAACGGCCGACTGCACCAATATTCGCAGGTATGCCCTTCTTTTTCATCTATCCATCGGGTTCATCGGTGGGCGAGTATTTGGATACATTTAGAGGTCGGCGGCAACACTGCAATGATTCAAAGCGGACTTACCGACAAATTCGCAAGCCCCAGTATTCAATTAAGCTACTTTTGTCTTTTACCAATTGTCTAAAACTGTATCTCCTCGCTGCATGCCCATACCGTGGATTGAAAAAGTATTTAGTTAGCGACCACATGGCCACCTACTGAAAAAGCTGAAAAGGACTGTTATTTGCATCAAGTATACATCAGTAACGAAAACAAAACATTTCATCAATTTGTTTGGTTACTTATGACGAACAGTAAGTATTGAGTCAATAACAGAATTTTATTTAGATACTTTATTGATGACCTTTTTTGCAGTGGCAAAGGTGATTTTTTTCTGCGGCGTTTTTCGGATAATTGTTATTTTGAATTACACAGCAACGTGTCGTCTTCAATGCCCTTGTTGATGGAAGGAGGTTTTCATTAAAAATATCACGATTTATGATCCAATTCATCCATTGACACATCATTCATTAACAACTCCAAACAATGATGTTTCCACCCCAAGTATTCTACGGAGTAATTAAAAAAAATTATTCATAAAAAATCTAATACAATGGGATGTTCAAAATGTTTTTCCTATTTTGTCTCTCTTTTAAAGTACGAAAACTTGTCCAATTGGTGGCTAATTAATTATATTTTTCCCACTAGATTGACTGCAATCACCACTTTCCAACATCTGGACGCAATTAGCCTCAATTCTAAGCGGATCGTATTTGAATTTCGATAAAATGTATATGCCAGAGTTATACTAATGGGCATAGTAACCGCTTTATTTAGTTCACGACTACCAGCGTTTTCGTCATTAAAAAGTAGCAATACAACTTTACTAAACCCGTTTCTGAGTACCTGCTTAGAGTCTCTGGTCAATTTACAATCTGGACCTGTGAGGAATAGTTGATTGGGAAGAATTGATGAAATACCATTGAAGATGGAGTGTATAGATAATCAAACTCAATACAGCTAATGGGGTTCAAAAGGTCGGAACGTCAGACGTCAGCGAAAGCAACAGGGATCAGTAACAGGTTACCCCAAGTCGTCTGAAACGGAAAACAAATCAATCAGACCAAATTCGAAGCTGGAATAAGCATTTTCGGGATCGATCTTGTTTTAAATGCTTTGCGTAACAACCAGAAAGATTCCCAGAAAATAATTAGGCGACCAAAGCCGCCCGTAACTCTTCAATATAAAGAAAAAGATCAGGTCCCACCAGGGCTGACCCACAGTTCGCCGTCCGACTTTACTACTACAAAACCGCTCAGAAAATAGCCCATTTTAATTTTCTTGATGTATTGATATTTCACGTTATTTGTTGGTTCGTCTGCACTATATGGCATCGCTGACCTAATGGCTTTCGGCCAGATCGGTCATGTTAATTGCTCCACAGAAACATGCACCCTCTGAAGGGAAAAACATTTTTTCCCAGACCAAACACTCCCTGGTTGTTGGAAAGTTGTTAGCAGACGGAAATTCTTAAATTTACATATTATACCCTCACTATTTCCTGTTTCCTTTAGAACGGCACATTTTGGCTGTCATGTGACGCTCAAAGTGCTATTATGGCTGTCATCAAAATGAGAGTTTCCCAGGGGTAGAAAATTGTTTTTTTAGCTCTTAGAAAACCGGCGTATCTGAAATCGTCGTTTAAACAACCCATTGTGTGGGCTGTAACATGTAACCAAACATCCTGGGAATCGAAATTGCACAACAGTATTACAACCTTCTGTCTATTTTAGACACAAACCTACCCTTTCCTTCGAACTGCTATCGCGTCAAACTCGGAGATTTCGGTTTCAGCAAAGTCATCAAGCATTCCTTTCAGCATCTCACCACCTTTTGCGGATCTCCACCCTATGCTGCACCAGAACTCTTCAATTGCTCGTCGTACGTTCGCTTTCTATCCATAAGAAATAAGTACCAATTTGTTTTATTAATGCAATGGGGAAACAACGAAAGTCAATAAGCCCCGAAGCCAAGACATTTATTACCTCAATACTTATAATAATAAGTAGAATATTGTGAATTTTATAGATATTTGGGCCCTCCGGTGGATATGTGGGCCATGGGTGTCCTGTTGTTCTATCTGTTGGTCGGCTTTCTTCCATTTCGCGGCCGAAATGTTGGGCAGCTGAGAAAAGCCATCTTGGATGTCACCAGCTGCGGCAGCGTCCTACCGATCCCACCGAGAATTTCACACCCCGCGGCAGATCTTATACGTCGCCTGCTGACTTGCAACCCCAAAAACCGACCCAACGCTGCCAAGTTGATCGAGGAGGCCTCAACGGTTGAGCCGCTGTCCGTCTCCGTGGATCGGAAATCAGCCTTCGGAAATAACAACAAAAAGCCCTATAAAAACACCAATAAGACCAACACAAAATGGCTGTCTCACCAAATCTTTCCCATCGAATATCCCCGCTACAAGGATGCTCCAGGAGTAAGTCTATTTGAAAGGAGTCGGTTGTGGAGTTCATGTTTTATTTAACCCTTTTTACGCTTCATTTTTCAAGCTGATTCTCTTCCTTCTCGTAAACACCATAAACCCCTTCTACAGCTGCTTCTCTTTCTCCTACTCCTCGATTTTTATCTTCATGTTGAGGACGTAGGCTGGTTGGTTTATTTAATTTAGGATTCTATATTTTTAGAAATTCGTGTGACGGACCGCATAGCTCAAATCGTCACGCACGCCGATGCTCTTATTTTGACACCAAACCGTTATTTCGATGTCTCGTTTTATGAGAAAACCTAGCAATAGGTTTTAATTTAATGCTATTTAAGCTTTAGGTATTTTAGGTTGGATTTTTTTTGATTAACATAACTCAACCCTTTTGAATCTGTTTATTGATATGTCAATTGATACGATGGTCTGCTATAATATTCTCGCAGCATGCAGGCTTACAGATTTCAATACTTTTGGCGAGAAAAACGGATGGTTTTACTGAAACATTATTTTCTTTCATTTGGAATGGTCACGTAAACAAGCACAAATTACTGCATTTAGGCACGGAAAAACCCACGCCAATGCGTTGAGAAACCTTTGCATACCCCTCGTGTTTCTTTTTTGTACGCATTCTGGTGTAAACGTTTAGTTTAATGGAAAACGCAACCAAGAATAATTGACTCTTGAAAGCGTGTACGCGGAGGCTATTTGTCATGCATCATTATTAATTCATACGTTGTGGATTCTCTACTATATATATATATCAATTAATCGATGACAATTTACGATCAAAATAGGTGTTTAATTTGTATCTGAAAAAAACTCTAATTTGAAAGAACCTGAGACCCGACCTAGGTTTTCTGAAATGTGCTGCTATTAACGAGTCCCCGTGCCACTTTACGTGATCCCAGGATAACCAGCCCCTGGAAAGGATGATGAATAAAGTATTTCTGCGTTATCTTTTAGTCGCTCGAATCCTGCGTAGCTCTGGCCAGGGTGGGTCACCGTTTCTCGAAATTGCTCGTCCCCAGACTCTACGCCCCCACCTCACAGTCACAAGCCGATGACATCGGCACCGAAAAAGTGACATTTAATTGTTCAAATCCCGAAATTGGCGACGAGGCTCAACTATCTACAGAGCTGCGACCTTCGGAACCAGCTGAAGCTATCGCCCAATCAGAGATTGAGGCCACGGAACTACTGACGCACCTTGGGTTTCCGATGGATCGACTCACGATTCCACATTCGCTTGAGGCAAGAGACTCCATCACAGGTGCCTATCGCATCATGCTACACAGGCTGCAAAGGTAGGATTAAGGTTGATGAGATTTTTTTTCAACACTCAAACAGACGGGATGTGTTTTTTTTCGTGCAGAGGATTTGAATAATAATAAATTGTAGCGGCTTTATTAAAGTAACGAAGACCAAACCTTTCAGCATAACATAAGAACTAGACATGAAAATCGGCTTTTAGTTCCTGCTTCATCTGATCTAGTGAAACTATAAATCCGGACAAATAAAGAATGACCCAATTGCGATATGCCGCACGTTCTTGTAGGCATTGAAGGGTATAGCCTACACATTGGCCGAAGATAGTTACACTTCAGATAAACTTGAATAGTGGGGATGGGAGGAGTCACTTAAAATACGATCAGCGATTGGTGAACAACTATTTAAGTGGCGCTGAACGATGATTTATTGAATGGAGAGCATAGGCAGGCAACTAGAAAACGAGATTATTTTAAAAAGTCAATGAAGGGTTAAAAAGTTAGAACGTTTAAGGCCGGGGAAAATTACTGGGGTACAATATTCAATCAGGGGAATTATACAGGCGAGGTTGAAAGTTTTTATACGACTAGAGCTTAAACCAAATCTCTTGAATCGACGAAATAAGAAGCAAAGGCGACGACATTTACCGAAGACTGCATCCACATGATCAATCCAAGATAACGAAATGATATAAATAACACGGAGGAATTTCGATTTTTAGCTCAAGCCAAAATTATGGAGTAAAGTGGTTTCAACAACGGCTCTAAGGGAAAATGTAATGGAGATGCATGTTGATATATTAAACGGAAAACCATTCTTCTAAGACAACTCGAGTACCTCAGTGACTGCCGGCCACACCTGTTGAGAATCACCATTCGTCGTGCAGGCATGGCGTAAAGTCAAGTCATCCGAGTAATTCATTAGTGCCACGTCGTTGGGGGTTTGTGGGGTTGATGTGAGATCTCCAGTGGAAGTGATCCCTTCACCATTCTACACTTTACCAATAAAGAGGCAGCCTCACGAAGAATTCGGTTGGTTCTTCAAGCTCGGTTGATGCAGAAGCAGGTTCTCGGCACCCCGACAGGATCAAAGTCACTCGATGATCACAAATAGGGCACGCCGCAACCCACAGATGAGGGATGCTTAGTCAGGTTGGACATTTAATAGACATCGAGGTTAAGAGGGCGTCCCAGATCGCTAAGCACGGTCGTTTTGACCCACCAACAAAAAGGATCCAAACAGTACCATTGTCAAGCTCAACGACACCTCCAAGTTTCATCTGTAATTTCTAAGCTGATTGAAGAAGGATTTAACTAAAAATCTCACGATACAAGACCCCATTCATTCTTCCATTCCCAAGGATCATCATTATTTTGGGGTTTTCTCCCAATCCTTGTTAGGATCATCCAAATGCTCTCTTTCAAACCCAAAACGGGTCTAGGCATGTTCTAGATTACACAGAGGACAGGTCTGAAACATCAGGGTTTAAGTCCCTGGTGGCGGAGGGTGTTACTGATGTTGGCCTTTATTACTTTTGTCCTAGCTCCTATGTGTGGTACTGGGATTTCGCCCACCCTTCTAGTGATAGTTATGACCCCACGGGTGAAATATTACGTGGATCCCGGTTCAAGCGATATAACCACTCGTCTTGCGTGTCTTCCATTGGTCCATAATTGTTTTCCCAGTTGTTATTTTCAAACTAAACTGTTTACGTTTTGCAAATTCAGTTTTCTCAGCCTCGTGCAGGTCGTCAATTTAGTTTCTGGTGTCGTTTGACAGCTCGTTGGATTTGGTTTAGCAGAGTTTTGAGTAAAACTGCTTTTGGTTAACGAAGTGGGACAGAGGAGATTCTTAAAGAACGACCTTCAGATCTGTGTGGCCTTAAATGTTGCTTGCTTGTGGGAAACAAAATGCTCATTTTCCCGAGTTATTTACCAATAAAATCTGACAATGTTATATTTAAATTTCTTTTCATTGAAGGCCTCTCTCACCTTTTTAGGAAGGGAACGAACAAAATTAGTGGGCAATTCAATACTTCTTTCAACCCACAGCATATGCAATTTGAAATTCTTTGTTTTCGTTAAATTCCGTTTTATTGAACAGCTGTCAAATCAAAAAACTCTTCTTTTAACCCACTAGATTTATTGTAGCAGTAGCGGTTATTTGAACCAGCATAAACCCTGTTCTAAACATTGTTTATTGGTCGCCTCAGCGTTTCTCGAAAAAAAACGGCTTGCTCTTAATGATAGCCCAGACACGCTAGTGTCTGACTTCAAAAGTGAAATCTATAATTCTCCCAAAATTCCTTTGTCCAATCATAGTGCGAAAGTTACTGATTTCGTATTCAATTTGCAGTGAAAAGAGGGGAAATTTAATATTTTAAACAACGCACCCAGAATGCAGGAAATGTACGCGAAGAAAGATGGCACAAACGCCTCCAGAATGAAATCAGATCACGCCAAAAATAATAAAGGCGCACAGAGAATCCAAGAAGAACTTTCGAGTGATCAAAACCAGGAACGAGCAGATTCAAGTTCAATAGTAATGATACCGCATCTAATTTATCTAATGAGGTCACGAGAAATAAAACGCTGAGCACATGATTGCGATCCGCATGGAATGATAATCTAGTCATTTTAGACAACAAACGTCCCCTTCAAAAGTTATAAAAAAACCCAGGAATTGTGTGAATTGGAATCAAATGGTTGAACTGACCGAAAATTACATGAATTTCCTCCGACAATAAAGAGGCCATACCCATTAAAGAGGGCGCATAGTACTGAACGAGATTTGTCGTGATGTAATGGTCATAAATTCGTGGGATTTATAAAAACGAAACAGACGGGCTCAGGATGATTCAATCGATATACGTTTTGCTACTCGCTTTAGTCTTTTCAGTGGTTTCTGAAAGACGTCGATACCGTTATCCTGGGCGACAGACAAACTACGTTGCAACCGGTCATCCACCGATTAAGCGACACACCGAAAATCAAAGTCGTCTCTATGTCCTCTGAACACCAATCCCAGCCTTAGATGCTGAGAGATTGGAAGCATTCGTTCACTGGTTTTTTGTTATTTTACACAGCAGAGTGCAGAATTTATAAATAATAAATGATATGTTGCAAATTTCCCCCGCGTACAGGCCTAAAGATATCGATTAATTTGGTGAGAACGACCGCATGTTTTTATGCTAAAAAAATCATCTTTCCAGACGAATGTATACGCAAACAAAAATAATTGCCATTTCAGGCATTGGAAATCTAACGGGAGTATATCGAAAAGCATTCACATTCCTCTTCTGTTTCTGTTTGGTTGTGTAATTGAGTTTTTGATTTCCAATTATGCCGAAAATTTCACGGAAATGTCATCAAAATTATCGACATCAGCAAGCATGCACGCGATTAAAAAAATTGCAATACATGATTTACTAATCATTGATTTCAGACCCTCGACTCAACAGATTTGTATTCAAAATGAATTTGAAATAGAAAATCGGACTTGAAAGATAGGGCTGGGGTAAATCGAAACTCAAAGTTGGGTTTCGTTTCTGAAATTGTAACGCTGTCAATTCTAATGATTGATGGATTATTGTAAATTAAATCAAGACAATAACTGCTGTTATTTAATTTCGGAGAACGGAAAAAAGATCAATGTTCCAACTGAAAAAGGTCAAATTAAGTATAGCCTATTTCGTACTGCTAAACGGCTTGGGTGTATTTTTGTAATGAAACGTTAAATATTATTATTATTTTTCTATAAACACCCATTAAAGATACCGCCGTCTTAGTAATCTCCCATCCTTCGAGGACATTGATGCGATTCAGCCGGAAAACCACATTCAAGGCGGCAATCTGACAGCTTCTTCGGATAAACAAAACAGCAAGGTGTCTACAGACAACCGCAGAAAGCAAATCGTTAGAAGATTTCGTTCCATGCCCAAACAAACCCCAGGCTCCCAGGAGGACCCTAACGACAACGAAAAATCCTGTGTCGTCCTCTGACCACAAATTCTTGGCACACACAGTATTGCCACCAGTTATCAATCATCCATTTTCCGGAAAATATTATGCTGTGCTATCTCTGTGTGTAAATATAACTGGCCAGAGACATCTCTTGACACGCATAAAGCAATTGCGGGTGGAATAAGCGAATAAATTATTAATATCTCTTAGTGTCTTGCAAGACCACTGGGAGACAGTTTTTTTGCAGGAGTTGAAATTGTCTTGTAGGCTTTTTTGAAGAACCGTGCTCCTTCTGCAAAAACTGGTTTATTCAGTATCGGGCCGTAATTCATGTTGGAATTAAAATTTCCTTGCATATACCTACTTATTAAATAAACCACAGTGTCTAAGGCCCTGCGTAACAGTTGTTCTGTTATGACGTGTTCTTCCCACCAGCAAAGCCTTGTATGCTGAAGGTTTTCTTTTGCTATTTATAGTGAGGCTTTTAATAATAATAATTATAATGGTTCTCGCTTTCAGTGAAGAAGCGTTTTTTTCCTCAAAGAAAACTCTGCTATTAAATTTGGTCCCTTTATTAATTCCTGTAATGTGTAGACAACCATTTCGGGGTAAAAGGTCATAGCGTCGTTTTTCCCCCTTCCTTTTGTCAACAATTTGATCGATTGAGTCACTCATTCCTCACACTCCCTCATTGGCCTGTTGCAATGCCACATCAAAACTGTTACAAATGAAGATGTGTAGGGGAGGCTGTTCAGCTCTTTTTCTCTTCAATGTCTTCCAATTGGTGGGACTACGGCTTTATTCTTGTTACGAGGACCAAAACAATACAATTTTATTGAACAAAATTGGTACAGGGGAAACTCGGCCAATAGGAGAATGCGTGGGCGTCTACATTGGCCAATCGGTGGTTGACCTGCGTGATTCTGCTATGGTCAATTTGTACTTTAAGGAAATGCCCGTGAGGAACAAATAAAGGAAAATATAACAATTCCCTAACGAGACTATGCATGCGTTATCTTGAATGTGTCTAGGAAAACGGTATTGTAGTGTTAGTAGGAATAATTGGTCCAAGGATTCCCTTGAAATGAATATTCGAGAGTTCAGGGCATTAATAATTAATTGGTGTGAGAGTTTGGCCAGATCTGTGTGCGTAGCGTGTGTCATATACTAAATCTACATATTTATTTTATTGCTGCTAATAGACATACTCATTGAATCCATTCACATGAACACATTCTTGTAAGCATTGACGTCATAAAACACACAATTGAAATTAAACTTTCAACCTTTTCCGATCTGCAACAATTATCTTAATGTGAGAGATGACGTGTTATGACCTATAATCCCCCAACTGAAAAACAATAAGAAGACAGAGCAGCATGAACCAATGCAAATTGAGAGGCTTTATACGGTGCTCTTATCTAGGATATTGATGTACTACCGAAATAGATAAAGGCCAGAGTAATACTGATTGACCGAATCCGCCGGCATTAAAATTTAGAACAAGAATAAGTTAAAACCATTGCACTAAATAACTACAAGATAAAGCAAATTAAACCCTCAACGTATGTACGGTTTGGGTAATCGTGAACTTAGCAAATCCGACGGTAGAATTTAGCTAAGACGGCATCCACGTGATCACTTCTACTGATAACCGACTGTCCAAAACGCGAACTACGACACAAGTAAAGTACAAATCGTTGTCTAGCAGTCCAATGCCCAAAAACAAACATCAATTAACCAGTTCGCGACAATAAGTATTAACTTGGCCTGGAAAGTCTTAGTTGATTTATTAATAAAGGTCTACAACAATTGCACCTCCCGTCTATATTTAACCGAAGGAATGCCAGACAATGGGCAGGTTTGCTTAATGCGATTCGGAAGCGCTCTCACGAAACCACGAAACACCAATCCCTCTAATAAACGTGATGAATGCGCTCTCGATGACAAAAATGAATATTATCATTCATTGTTAACGTTATCATATATACTGACAACGAAATGGAGTCCATATGGCCAAATATTGACCTGTTGAGTTTAAAACAATCTTTAAGGCCTCGTTGTCGTCTGCAATTGATCAAGAAGACAACAAATGGTTAAATATAAGTACCCAGTACACCATTGACACGTTCTCGCACACCTTCTATTATTCACCGGATGTCGTATCGACAGGATACGTTCTGGCCTTGCTTCAAAAAACATCTCATTTCGCCCATCTTATAATGTGAAAATTGGGTTGAGCTGATGTTTATCAGCTGACTGAACATGATTTCTCTCGCGCTATTAGCACTCTCGATTAAGAAACGAAACCTCTTCTTCCGTATCCGTTTACTGCGGTTTGCGTTGTCCTCTTCACTTCAATCACAACACGTCTCCTGAAAACCACCGTGTGCTGAACTTATTAAAATAAATACATTTCCAATTGCTTAACTGCGTAATTCAGCCTCTGACTAAACGTTTAACTTTGTGGCTTTATTCTAAAGATTATGTTATCCTGGGAATCCTATATAGATGCATACTTTCTGTAATGTCGTCGTCAACGTTAGTACGTCGTTTCCAGCGTCTTGGGTTTACATCAAGCCGTATCAATTTCGATTCCCATCACAAAACGGGCAGAGGCTTGTTCAGAGGTTTTTTCGCAGGGCTCTGTATGTTTTTTTTAAATTAATTTTTAATTTTTGTGGCTATGCATTCACGCAATCTGAAGCATCATCGCCATTTTCCCAGCTTCTCCTTCATTGATTCACCTATCTTGGGCCACCCCTCCCTTCCCCTCAATACCCGCAGAACTCACTGTGATTGCTTTGAACTAAACCGACGTAATGGTCACTTTTAAAAACAAAACCTCGTTCAGTGCTCCTATTTAAGAACTCCTCCCACCCAGGTTGTACTTAAAATAAGTAGCACCCATGAAACGCCTTCATTTAATTGCTAATTGTCTGTAACGTTCACGCTTTTCATGCTGACTAAATAATTGTTATAGGTCTATTAAAGCCGTGTGTAGCAAACATTTTAGTATTTGAACACTATATTGATAAGTTGGTTGGCGCACGGTATCAAAGGCCCTTTCAAAAGCCGCCTAATATTTTTTCCAAATTTATAAAAGTCA
Source organism: Proteocephalus fallax (assembly GCA_028672205.1). Lineage (NCBI taxonomy): Eukaryota > Metazoa > Platyhelminthes > Cestoda > Proteocephalidea > Proteocephalidae > Proteocephalus > Proteocephalus fallax. The sequence goes on along the minus strand of JAPUBX010002307.1, from coordinate 71,283 downwards.
TGTATATTTCGTTTATTCGTGTAAACCTTTTCTGAATCCTCATTATAAAATCGTCACTTACTGCATCAATTTCGTTTGTTGTAAATTTGTGATGTTGCTGGCATTGGTCCTACTGACCTTAGTAAAACTAAAATTATTATTATTAAAATAGGAACAGGCGCTATCGCTAAAGCATGCGGAAACTGTGTAGATTTGTATTCAGAAAGGTCGGTAATAAAAATGGTTTATTTGATGACAAAAGTACAAAATATGTATCCATAGAGACCCAGTGTTGCGTAGGATTGCTTTTACATGGAAGACCTTGTGGATAACAACCTTCACTGGGGCGCAAGCTCTCGATGCAGAAACTTAGAAAAACAAGGCCTTCCTTGACTGGATTCGATTCGATTGGTGGAGTCCCTGACCTTTTTATTGTACCCTACTTCTTCGAAGAATTGCTTAATCTACCAGACAATTCTCGCTCATTGTCGTCTTTCAATTTCGACACGAAGAAGCCCTATTTAACATGTTGACCAGCTGGAATTTGAACTCTCGTCGATTTAGGGAGAATAATTAACCGTTATTTGCGAATTCGAGCATCATGTAGAAGTTGAAATTGCCCTAGCGGCAAAAAACACCAATGACAATTAACGCAGGAAACAGGGGATGTTTTCTGCTTAGTCCTGCGATATTAATATCATGTTAAACTTCGAAAAGCTTGTGTTTTACTATTGGTCGTTAATCTGTGCCTCCGAAAAAAGATTGGATTCTAATTTGGCCAGTGGCTTCACGAACCTTAAATGAGGCATTCGACCTTGGATGAGGCATTCGACCTTGGATGAGGCATTCGACCTTGACTGAGAACCTTTAATGAGGCATTCGACCTTGGCTTAGAACCTTGTATGAGGCATTCGACCTTGGCTGAGAACCTTGGATGAGTCATTCGACCTTAGCTGAGAACCTTGGATGAGGCATTCGACCTTGGTTGAGATCGAGCAATCACGGACGGCTGTGGGTTTAGACATAGAGAAGAATGTTAATTGGGAGTTAGCCATATGACCTTTTAACTACAACTGCGGTTAACATGGACGGTGAAGCCTGGACTAATTGGTGCCGGATTCTTTTATTTCCAATAATCAACTGAAATAATTATAGAAGGAATGATTTCTAATATTTTCTTCATAACAAAAGATTGGTTTTTTGGGTGATTCGATAAGTTGTTAAGCTGGTGTTTATTAAAAGTTATTATTTTCGTTTAGAATACAAAATAATACATTTTTTGCTCTATTTTATTATCTCCCATTCCACGTGTCCCAAGCTACTAATTATGTTTTATATTCCGCTTTATATATGTCAGGACAACTATTGGGGGACAAGAGATGGGGCTGGATCAATAATTGCTTCTTATTTTTAAATAGAAAAGTAGTGCTGTATCACGCTAGTCGAAGTGGATTACAGAATTGGTTTGCGCGATCATCCAACATGCACACTTTCAGGATCGGGAATTTTTGTTGTTATAAAATGGCGATAAAATATATTTTCAGTCCCATAAACCGCAATACAGTGAAACTAAATCGGTATTCAAGTGAATAACTTGATTTATTGACGGGTTTGTAGTGTTTAGCACGACCAATAGTGGAGATTAAGCACTCCTAGTCGTCGCGGTGTCTTTTATGCCTTGGTGAAACTCACGGAGTTTGGTCTCGGTTCTATCGATGACGATCTGCACCAATAGTAACTCTCCTTAGCAGTCCCACGAAGCTCTACGCAAAGTGCATGTCGATCGTGAAATTCCTCACCCCATCTTCAACTCGACAATATAGCCTTGCGAAAGTCTCTCCTTTGTTTAATCGACGGCCTCAACCTGCAACAATATGTAGCTTTCGTCAACTCGACGTCCTTGAAAGTAAAGCTGGTTGGTTTTGGTTTTCGATGGATTTAAGAGCTGTCCCGTGAAGTTATATCCGTTATACACGATAGGCGTTAACGATCTGGTAAATCGTTTAATAAGAATACTTTTTTAAGTATGCCCCAAAACGACAATGCATCGAAAAGCAAAAATCGTGTCTTGAGGAACCGCTTTATTCCTCAAATAAAATTCTGTTATTTTATGATTAATGTTAATTCTTTTAATGGACTGACAACCAGGCATGTCTATAAAGAACAATTGGGGTAACACGGGTCCATTTTTCTTCCCGTCGATAAGCATTCACGCCTACGCATTTCCTCATTGGGCGACTGGCATTTCCATTCCTAACACCCCCGATAAATACCCAATAACACCCGTCAATAAAGGAGGCTATTTGTATAATCTCTCTAGACACAACTGCGTTGTCTAACTCTCTTCTGCTTGGTCATAAACATTTGTATTGGCGAACAATAGATGCGTTGCTCGAGAAACTGTGTACACTCTCGCGTAGGTCAACCTAAGAATGATTGCTAATTTTTAATTGTTTATTAATGTCAAGAAGATGATGACCAAACTATTTGGCAACAAAATATTTCTAGCCGTTCTTTGTCGAAGGGAATCGCAATACGCATTTGCTAGGTGGTCCAATGCGACATCTAACATTTAAGGCTATCTAGATTGAGTCTGTTTGACACAGCAATCAAGCAGTTCCCTTAATAATGCACGAAGCATAAATTGTAGACTAATTAATATATATATGAATTAACAAATGCGGATTTTCAATTAAACATTGATTTGTTATTTGAATTTGAAAAGGCAACACGAACTTGAAATTATTTTAGTTCAGTTAACTTATTCAAAACCTAAACGCCCAGCTTTACAAAAATGGGACACATCGAACATCGTTTTTGAATACAGAGAGAAAGGTGCCGGACACGTTTCGGTGTCAAGCCGTTAATTGCGTTCTGTTAGGAATGGTTCGAATCGTAGATAGGGTGGGCTTATGAAAAATAAAACGTTTGCAATTCCTTAAAAATCAACCACTCCAACGAAAGCCGATATTCCAATTGAAGATTTGGGAAGTAACTCCGCTACGCTAACAAATGCATTAATATTTATGTCATTGTGCAATTGAAAGAACTGTAACTTTTGGAGATCCCCATTTATATGCCTTTATGGCTCTGACATCACTTAAAACGCCTTAAGCATGAGAATTAGTTGGATACTTTTCGAATTTTATTCCGTCTCATTCAAAACCGGTGAAAGAAATTGTACTCTGTAGGAAAAAAATAGCCACATTTTGGCCCTAATTAAACAAAAGGTTTATAAAAGTTGTCCTGAACGGATCATTTTTTGAAGAAATACAGTAACTAATAGCATCTTTCAATTGATTAATGGATTGAGAACGAACCTTGGATGATTTAGCATGTTAAAATAGTTGATTCCACATTTGATTTTTTAAAAGCAGACACTTGGCCGTTGATTTTGTCTTTCGTGTACTTTAACTTGTGCTTAGATAGAATATTCAATGTCTGGGTTTACTTGTACTGTTTCGCGACAGCCTGGGCTGGCTTTATGCGTTGCTCGGATTGCGGAATTCAACGGCATTATAGACATTAACTGATCATGGAGTGATCATGTGGATGCCGTCATTGGTAAATGCCGTCGCCTTTGCTTCCTAGTTCGCCGGTTCAAGAGACTTGGCTTAAGCTCTAGCCATATAAAAACCTTTGTCCATGCCTGTATAATTCCCCTTATTGTATATTGTTCTCCAGTCATTTTCCCCGGCCTTAAAATTTCTGAATTTTTAACCCTTCATAGACATTTTAAAATAATCTCATTTTATAGTAGTCTGCTTATTCTCTCCATTTAAGAAATCATCGTTCAACGCCACTTCAATAATTGTTCACTAATCGCTGCTCGTATTTTAAGTGAACCCTCCAATCCCCTCTATCCCAGTTTATCTGAATGTAAATCTCTTCGACCAATGCGTAGACTATACCGTTCAATACCAACAAGAACTGCGGCATATCGCAATTCGGTCATTCATTATTTGTCCTGATTTTTAGTTTCACCAGAGCAGGTGAAACAGGAACTAAAAGACAATTTTCACATCTAATACTTGTTATACTGCCTCTTTTAACTGCTGAAAGTTTTGGTCCTCGTGACCTCAATAAAGCCACTACAATTATTATTATTATATTATGTGACTCCTCGCATTTTCTCGATTCTTGTGTGCCTCAATTTTGACCTCGTAGACCAATACAAATGGTGGACTCCATTGACGCCGCAAGATTTGACCTGATTGTTAGCTTCATCGGAACAGACGAAGTTATATAACACCCACCGTCGTCGTAACATTTTCATGCTTAAGAATGTGGACGTCCTGACATTAATGAATCGATAGTTATAATTATTCTTATTATATAAATGCATATAATTCATGCAACCGTCTCCCTTCCTTCGAGGTGCGTTAAATGTCTTTAGGCCTGAAGTAGATAGATGCGCATTTCATATTACTGTCCAGGTCACGCGTTGCTGATATCGATAATAAGTCAGATCCAAAATCAAGAAAATTCTATCGAAATAGCTGATCTCATGCTCGCGTTGGTGGGGCTAAGTCTACTCGTCAAAACCCACGGGCTGCACCGTTGCTTGTGAGTCAATAGCAATGAGATGCGATGATTAACATGGCGAATTAAATGATCCAATGGAAATAGCGGCCTTCAAAGGGCAATACATAGATAAAAAGACGTCAACCCATCGCCGATGAGGAGGTATGACTAGCATGTCAGTTCTGTGCGGGTGGGGTGTTCTCCAGTGCTCGAGAAATTGTAAAATAAGGGCAACATCGGGTTAAGAGGGCTTGAAAATAAGACAATTTCCTGAGATATTATAATCGAGTTTGTGGGAGGAAAATTAAACGTTTTCATGAGTAGTTTTGCTACTATTTAAGGCTTAAATAATGGTCCTCGTATCCTGCGTCCTAGGTCAACGCGGAACTAAACGCATCAATGTGTTGCAAACAAGAAGGAAATAATTCAAAAATATGTTCCCACAAAATCAATGAAAATTAATCAAAACACGAAAGACAATCATCCGCCTTCATTTTTTCGATGACGCACTTCTTTTGCTGAGATTAGTAGCATTTGACTTACTCTAAAACTACACGGTTATTTTTGTATTCTGGATAATAACTTAAACGTGAAATCCTGGACGACCTCCGGCAATAAAAGATCCATACGATTGCTTCTATTACTCTACAATCCCTCTTTACACAATCCAGTGGACAAAAGGATAAAAAATAACAGACACAATGAGCGGATGTATCGTTTTCCAAAATGCACATATTTCTACCTTTCAGAGTTTACTTTCGTTATAATTTAGTCCAAATAAATCAATCAAAAACATGCCTAGATGACGGTTAGTAAGGAATGCGAATAGAGCGATAGGACGAAACTTGATGAGGCTATTAAAAAAAATGAAAGTGTCTGTTAAATTGTCGTGATCAAGTCATGAAGTACGTTTATTGATCGTGATCGTGCATTTGCAGTTGCCAATATTAATCGTGATCTGGTCCATGAAGAGTGGGACAACTTACATTCACTCTTTCTCTAGCCGTGTTTATCCCAGCCGAAATTACTGATACGACATACTCTCTTCTCCAAGCACTTGTTCCGGTCTACTATTTCACACGATATATGTACCCGGTCCATTTTTACACAACCCGTCGTCCATTTGTGTAAAACAATAAACATATTTACTCCAGCGTCTTCTGCTCTTCATGGCTTCCTAGGGCGTTCCTCTTTGTAAGGTCTAACATTCCGAAAATCATAAGACCACCGCCATAGCCCATAATGCTACTTATTTCGTTTGGCGATGTTTAGTAGATTTGTTCATCAGGAGATCGTATTAATGAAGTTATGGATTTTACTGGTTGCACAACACAGTAAGTAGAACTGTTAGTATTGGTTTACATACGGATTGATAGAAATCGCTCTAATCTATCTGAATATGTTATAATATAGAAAAGTTCGAACCTGGAAAAGATTTCGAAAGAGATTTAGCGAATGTTTTCCTTTGTTGTCTAAATGCGATATTTTTTGATAAAAAAAACCGTATTTTTTTCTGCATTGTCTATAGTGAAAAAGATGTGCTCATTGGAGAGGAAGTTGCTATCGACGAAAGATTACCCGATTAAAAGCAAAAATAACGTTTAAAAAGGAGACTTAAACCCGTTTAGAGAAAATTGTTTGATCCAGAAACGTTGCGCTTGGAGAAAATACATAGTTCTTAATTGAAGGTCCTTCTGGGGAAGTCTCTAGTGAATCGGTTATGAAGGCATATCTACAATTACAAGGTAGAGCCAATGCGCTTATAGCAGTAGTCCTTGTAGAAGTAGTATTATTATATACGAAACGATGAAATTTTTCCAATAATAAGAAAACAATAAGAAAAATGCGAAAATTCCCGGTGTCGTAACTGTTTGACCCTTCATATCATTTTGAAAATAATGTCGTTTTCGGGTAGATAATCAATTCCAATAAAACAAGACATCATTTACCGCAATGAAACATTTTTTTCCTTTATAGCTGCTCAATTATACAGTGACCCCTCAAGTAGTACCCAATAAGGTGATGCCTCCCATCGAACCCAATAAGGTGATCCCTCCAAACGAACCCAATAAGGTGACCACTCCCATCTGAACCAATCATGTTACCCCTCCAATCGCACACAAAAAGGCGACCAATCCAATCGCACCAAATAAGGTGACTCCTCTCAACCAATAAAGTGACCACTCCACGTGCACCCAATAAGGTGTCCTCGCCCAAAAAACTATATAAAGCATGTCTCAATGTTAATCACTCCGAACAATAGAAATGATGTGCCGTTGAATTTCTTCAAGACAGTCCTCTTGAATGTTTTTGTTAACATGTAGTTAAATAAGCTGGCTTTGACGTGGCTGCTTGGTCATCCAAAAATTGCACAACGCACCTGTGCCACACATGGCGCTCTTGTTTGCAAAATTCAGGACACTGACGAAGAAGCCGCAGTTCCGCCCTCCACCTGGAATCCCCCAGGCACTCGTCGCTACGCCCTGCTTATTTTTGGTTGAATGACAGGAGAGTAGAGCCAGGGGTCTGTCGCGAACAGAGTGGCAATGCTGACCGGTACTCCAGCGTGAATAGATGCACCGGAAAGGAGGACACGTTGCCGTTTATTTCTGTTTCTGATTGTCTTTCTCGTGACCTCGATAGATGAATAAAAAGAAAAGGTGCAACGACACATGAGGACAGCGTTGTTGCATAATTGATGAATTACTAACGTCATACAGAAAATTTGAAAAAAATATATTTCTTTTCAGTTTATGCTCCATTTCTGTTATTGAAAAAGAAACACAACTGAGAGCATTCAATGGAGGTTGAAAAGGGTTGATTCTTTTCAAAATTATTTCGAATCTGCTCAAACATACTTACTGTCTTGGATTCCCGTTAAAACATCGTTTAAATACCTCGTGGTACATAAGCACGTGCTTCTATAAGATGACTTTTATTAATGAAGGTGTCGACAAGATCGTTTTCCGATTTCAGCTTCACGTGGCATACTACTGCCCTGCCCAACTTACTGGATTCATTTTATCTGATTGGAGACGTTTTAGCCTACCGAAGACCTGGCAATTCTTTTTGGATACCATCAGCGGGGTGACCATCTAATTAAACGCCTAATTGGACGATGCCAATTAGGATCAACCATTTGTTCTGACTAATCCTCTAAATGAGTATTCTAGGGATTTGATCAACCAAATTTTATAACCCACAAACGACACCCTACAGCCTCCAGATGGTTGGATTTCTGTCGCTGCGTCCGCCGAATTTTGGTAAAATCGCCAAGGACTCGAACCAGTGTCTCTCACGAACAGAGCAATGCTACTCACCCATACACAACGGGGTCACGTGTTTTTATAGATCACTCCAACCCGCATATCTATTTTTAAATTGCACGCTGAATGTCAGATTCTTTTCGCGGAAGTAAATGAAGTTATGTTGGTTTAAACGCGTGGCAGGTGACCAACTTGTATAAATTGAATTGAGCCATGTGATATCGTTTTGCTTCGTCTGTCTCTCTCCTGTAAGCGACATTTTTGCGCTAAAAAAACAACTTTGGCTGATGAATAAAGCCTTACGCAATCGCCACTACATAATTGCCGCATAGGCACACATTTTGAAGAGGAGGATTTGGTTTTGCTAACAGTTTCTTAACAGAAAGGCATTTGGGCGTTCGAAACGACTTGGGAACGTCGACTCAGAATGACTGCAACAATTCCGAGCGATTTAGATGCATAGAGAGACGAAATTGAACGCCGTGGTATATATGGGGACCTCTAAATGTTTACACAATTTCGCTCTTTTATCGCGTTAAAAGCAAACGGAAAGCTAAACGGTCAACATTATGATATAATTCGCTCGAAAAATAGTTATCTTAAAGCCACATCCTACCGCTCTTAAAGTTTTCCCTCATTTTTCGGAAATGCGTTTGGGCAGAAAGTAATCGGTGTACTAATGGCATTTAAAAAAAATATTTTGTATTTGTTAGAAGAACGCATAATTAATGACCTGTCGAACACAAATTGCCATTCGTGCGTGTTTCGTCCCAAAGCCGTATGTTTGCGAATGAAAACGGTTTTTGTATTCAATTGAGAAAAAATGGGTTTGCTTTAAACACAATAAATTAACTTAAAACCAAAATTATTTAAACATTAAGTGTTCTGCCAGAATCCATGGCGTTCAACTTTGTCTCTGTATGCAACTGAATCGCTCGGAATTGGTGCAGTCATTATGATTCAACGTTAAGGCGAAGAAATGTTTAGCAAAACCCAAAACCTCCTCTTAAAGGGTGTCTTTTAAACGCGTTTAAACCAACATAACTTCATTTACTTCCGCGAAAAGAATCTGACATTCAGCGTGCAATTTAAAAATAGATATGCGGGTTTGAGAGATCTATAAAAACACGTGACCCCGTTGTGTATGGGTGAGTAGCATTGCTCTGTTCGTGAGAGACACTGGTTCGAGTCCTTGGCGATTTTACCAAAATTCGGCGGACGCAGCGACAGAAATCCAACCATCTGGAGGCTGTAGGGTGTCGTTTGTGGGTTATAAAATTTGGTTGATCAAATCCCTAGAATACTCATTTAGAGGATTAGTCAGAACAAATGGTTGATCCTAATTGGCATCGTCCAATTAGGCGTTTAATTAGATGGTCACCCCGCTGATGGTATCCAAAAAGAATTGCCAGGTCTTCGGTAGGCTAAAACGTCTCCAATCAGATAAAATGAATCCAGTAAGTTGGGCAGGGCAGTAGTATGCCACGTGAAGCTGAAATCCGAACACGATCTTGTCGACACCTTCATTAATAAAATTCATCTTATAGAAGCACGTGCTTATGTACCACGAGGTATTTAAACGATGTTTTAACGGTAATCCAAGATAGTAAGTATGTTTGAGCAGATTCGAAATAATTTTGAAAAGAATCAACCCTTTTCAACCTCCATGGAATGCGCTCAGTTGTGTTTCTTTTTCAATCACAGAAACGGAGCATAAACTGAAAAGAAATATATTTTTTTCAAATTTTCTGTATGACGTTAGTAATTCTTCAATTATGCAACAACGCTGTCCTCATGTGTCGTTGCACCTTTTCTTTTTATTCATCTATCGAGGTCACGAGAAAGACAATCAGAAACAGAAATAAACGGCAACGTGGCCTCTTTTTCTAGTGCATCGATTCACGCTGGAGTACCGGTCAGCATTGCCACTCTGTTCGCGACAGACCCCTGGCTCTACTCTCCTGTCATTCAACCAAAAATAAGCAGGGCGTAGCGACGAGTGCCTGGGGGATTCCAGGTGGAGGGCGGAACTGCGGCTTCTTCGTCAGTGTCCTGAATTTTGCAAACAAGAGCGCCATGTGTGGCACAGGTGCGTTGTGCAATTTTTGGATGACCAAGCAGCCACGTCAAAGCCAGCAATGTTCGCCACCTGTTTAATATTAACAAGAATATTCATGAAAAAATTCATGAAGCTTGCTTGTCCCTTCATAGAAAAAATGTAAATTATACGACTGACCTGAGTAGACCATATTATCGTTTATCTATCTGCGGTTTCGGATCTATTTTTAATTTCGTACATTTTGTTCGAAATCTAATTAATCGCTTTCTTCACAATTTTACTATAATCTTCCAGTTTTATTTATTTAAATTATGTTCTGTATGCACGATTACGTTTTGGTATATCAAACATGAAATTAACTTTCCAAGGACACTAAAGGGTTGAGCCGAATAAGAGAGAGGGACATTTTTCATTGGCGGAAAACTTTTCCTCTCTTTTCACCGAATTTATTGTCTGCTAGGCATAATTTAATGAAATTAAGCAACACATTTTATACTCCGTCACGCGCGCGGTTTTCTAGGGACTATATCCGTTTAATTTGACTACAATCGAAAACGAAATAAAACTTAACCTGGGTGCCTATATTCAACCTATTCGACCGCAATTTTACTTTGGCCGCCGATTTCGATATTTGTTGACTTCCTAAGGCATTTAGAAATAGTTTAACTTTTAGCCAATTGGTTAACTTTCGTACAAATCATGACACGATCACCCATCGTTTTTTGACCTCTTCGGGTACTTTTCTGACCTCCTCACCCTCCTTCGAGACAACATTTCACAGACGCCATTGTTGACCTTAGCAGACACAATAACTAACTTGATACTCGATTTGGTCATGCAAGTCGGCCATAGATATTCGTCAGAGAACGTGGAGTTTTAATAGCCCGAGCATTCAAGTTAAGTATCACTTCTAACCAACGGCCTAATTATCGGTTGCATCAAACTTTGCTATTCTCGTTGAAAGTATTGTTAGTTTAATCTTTATTTTAAATAGATTAAAGTACATTCGTCAGATTGTACTGCTATGTTCGCCAAATTACCGAGATTAGATGGAACCACTCCAAAATATTTTAAAAAATCAGAGAATATCTCCTGTAAAGGAACCACGTCGAAATCAATCATAGTTTGCCCTTAAAAGACCATAAAGAGGCTAATGCCGAATTTAGCATGCTTTCATTAATCGTCGATTTATGGGTCCTTCATACAACCATGTACCCCAGTTTAGCCTTTTTTTATTAATCAACGTTTTATAATTGAACAACCATTAACCCACTGAATCGAATGGAACTCAACTGTGGACGACCAACATCATTATTTCTAATTGATTGCACAATGAAGGTCTCGAAGACCAAATTTGTATTACCTTACGACCTCCCGATTCGCTTGTTCTGGAATATCTAGAAATCAAGATGGATTGGGAATTTTAACGACACTTATGTCGTCGACGTTTTTTGTGAGACATTTTTCACTGGAGGATAAACCGGCTTCATTCGTGTTTACATCGAGATTCTTGGGAATATTTGATTGGTGACAGCGTCTGATGCCCTAACAACCGAAGAGTAGATTGATGTGTCCGCTTGATCACCCATCACTTGACGAGCAACACAGCTGCAGCACTTTTCACTGGGATGGGTTGTAATTCAAGACCATGCATCATGCTGCTTTTAAGTCGTGCAATTACAGCCGCACACAGCTGAACAATGAAACAACCAGCTACATCATCCGAGGAAACGGTTTACTAGAGTCTACTGTCAAAGACATCAACGAAGAACGTTTATTGATTGCAGTGAAACGACAATCTAGGAAATAGAGACTGTGCGATAAACATAATCAGTCTATAACTGCTAATTGCATAATTTAACGCCAACAAACCTTCTTGTATTAATTGACTTGACACAAGGAACCTAACACGCATGCCAACCTTCTCCACAATCTTCTCTTCCTTCCGGCAGTCAATTCGATTTGTTTAGGGCCTCAACTTAAAGCCCCTTTTCAATCGAGGAACCGTAGATTAAATACGAGATTTTCATCGTATGAATTCAATTTTCATCCTGTTTAGCTGAACTACGGCTGTCGCCACCGCGTTTTGCAAATGTCGGGAGGTTTAATGGCCGAATCAGGTTTTATGGCTAAATCAGTTTCGTCTAATCCTTGTCGAAAATGGCAAAAAATTGAACGTGTCTTGTTAGAAATAAAATATTTAATTGCTGCTCAATAGAGTCCAAGTCTTTTGAAACTTCATTAAATAGAACAACCGATTTTATTTCAGCATTTGAAATTGCAAATCGGCATACAATTAAACGCGAAGTTTTCCTGAATATCGAATACTTCAACTCTGGAAGCCCCGATTTAATGGAAAATAATAACAATATTAAACGTTTCCTTGCGACCAAGAAGATTCTGATTTTCCGCCTTAAATTCTTCGTGTAAATTAATTTGGAATCACCTAGATGCTATGTGCACCTGTTCTTGGGTAACGTTATATACGAGAAGCAGTGATTGTGGTGTCTGAGAGTGTCAAACAGTATGCCAATGTCCCCCATGTGCTCACCTTCAGTTGGCGATTAATTTGGTGAGAATAACCGGTTCGCTGAAAAAATCATCTTCTCCGGGGAAGTTCATTTTCATTTGAATGTGTACGTATACAAGCAAAATTTGAATACCCACGTCAATGTTTTAGAAGGCTTCACATTCCTCACGTGTTTTGTTCTGTTGTACACATTTTGGTCTAGATTTTGGTGTGGATTTTGTCGGTTTAAACAAGACGACAGGAAAGGCAATGCAGCCAACGAAAAAGTGAATCTTTTGTGAACTAAATTCCAGGGAAGATTAATCTAACGCAATTCTGATATATTTTTGGACTCCCTACTAAGTACATCAACAAACAGGTGATGAGTTTTCGATAAAATTGGTTTTTAATTTGAAAAATAAACTCAAAATTCAATGATCCTGTACTAAGGGATGAATTGTCTCTTCCTCCACAAAGCCCTTGATAAACGCCATGTCGTCTGACACAACGAACTAAGTAACAGAGACGCAATCCACACGATCATTTCAACATAACACCCAAGAATATTTTGTCCATCTGAAGGCGATATTATGCTGTAAATCAATAGACTGTGTGTAGACATCAGCTCTAAGGGAATGCGTGGAAAGAATCGCTGTGAGAAAGTACAACAAAAATTGTTCTTTATACGTTACAGCATTAATTAAATTAACTGGTAGTAAATCATATACGTTCTATATAATTTAACATAACAACTGTTTATAGGAAGATATCGTTATACCAACGCATTCCAAGTTTGAATGCCATGATAACATTACTCCGATAAATTCCAACCAGAAATGTATCGTCGTCTCATACCATTCCTCGATTTTACAGGGTTACAGTTATCTGTTAAAAAGCTTTGTAGTTATGAAGGAATCATCGAATCTCAGTGCAGGTTCATTGGCGCTCACAATAAACTATTCTTTTTCGTGAAGTCTAATTGTATTTTGGTTACCCAGAGTCACATGGCCACTAAGTGCTTTTTGTTTATGCATGAATAAAGAGAAAGCATTTGTACAATATTTGAGTATGAATCAGCTTCAATTTAGTTTTACTAATTATTGTGAAGGCCATCAACAACAAAAACACCAATTTGTAGTCTTTTTAACCAATTCCAGCAACCACGAAATCTCCCAAAATTCATAAAAGTGATTTCTGAAAAAATTATGCAGATATCCCGGTAGAAAAGGCTATATTTGAGGCATAATGGATTATGCATGTTGGAAAAGAGAGGAATGTTTTTGTTTTTATTTTAAGCGAAGATTCTGCTCTTCGACGATCTCAAACAGTTCAAGGGAACTTTTACAAATGAAAAATGATTGGTCGCATTAAAAAAATCACCACACATCTAATGTATTATGTACAGTTTAGAAAGAGCGGCAAAGGTTACTTTTAGATTTTCAGCGAAGATTCTCCTTGGCAAAGATTATCTTCAGGTTTGTTTTGAGTACATGATATCGCCTCAAAATGGCCTCATTTTTGCTCGTCTGATAGTCCTCTTCAAGCGCGTTGATGGCATCGACGAGGTCGTTTATTCTGACATCCAGGTCTTCATTTATACGCTCAAGTTGTCGGATTTCGCCGACCAAGGCCTCGGAGGAGTAACCTTGAAGGCCGAAAGACCATATTCTTTAGGAATCTATAAATATTTATCGCAACTTTAAATAATGCACACCCTCGCACTCACCATCACAAATAGTCTCGTGACGCTGTCTCATTTCCCTGAGTTTAACCGAGCTCTGTAGAGCGCTTCCCAAGTTACCAGCGTCCTTATCCGAGAATGACTGACGAACAGCTGCGGGATTCGTGAGTTTGAGGTGGAAAACTATTCGTTTCGCGAGTGACTGCAGCTTTTTATATCGTCGGAAGGGGTCGAGGCCTTTGGAAGCGGCGTATTCTGGAATGAGGCTGTTTAGGAAATGGCTCATGTGCTTCCACTCGGACGCCAGGGACTCGTATTTGGAACTGAGCTGCATGAATCGAATTCTGTTTTGGTCTCCCAGGGCTGTTTTCAGCACTTCTGTAGGCCCTTGGGATTTGAAGAGATTAGACATGCGTCGGAGGGTGTGTGAGACGGAGGATGCGTAAGTTGTGCTCGGGACGTTCCGCTCGAAGGACCCTGTTCTCTGGTAGGAGAGGTCACTCCCGTTGACAGGACTGGTTGTAGGAAGAACCGATTGCCGTCGTTGAACCAAAACGCGATTGCCGGTTTGTGGCATTACAGGGACGTGATAGGTACAAGGCTAACTGGATGGTCTCTATATATCTACTCCCTGGATTTGCATAAGCCAATCAGAAGCAAGCCTTGAGACTATCGCTACGCAGCCTCCCGAACCACTGCGTGCGGTTTAAGACATTTGGTTGGCATTTTTTCCTTCTATTGAAAACGATTTTTAATACCTACATCGCCTGTAAATGGAGTGCGCTAGATAATTCTTTTGTTGAGGTCACGGGTGCAATTGGATGTAAGCACGGGAATATGCGACAAATACCAACCGATTATTTTTACGAAAACTGTTATCGTTCGTTGTTCTCTATCGATAAGCATAGTAAATTTTTCCACTTCAATTCTTTATTTAACACTTTGGCATTCAATGACTTTATTCCATGCCTGTAAGACGCATGAGAATTCTCAAAAGCTCAAAAAGGCCATAACTAAGGTATTCGTGTGGTCTTCAAAGAATTTCCTTCTTCTTCGGAAGGCATCTATATAAAGTGTTACACTCCGGAAATCAATTCACTTCAAAATTTCGACTCGAAATCAAAATCTTTCGGCGTAATTTTAAACAGTCGGTTATCTTGGAGTGATCATTTGGATGCCGTCTTCGGTAAATGTCGTCGCCTCAGTTTCTTTGTTCGTCGATTCCGGAGACTGAGAGTGAATTAATTTTATCCCTTTTATTCAATTGTGTCTAAATGCAAATCTCTAGAACCAATGCGAGGCAATACCGTTCAAACGACGGCATATCGCAATTCGGTAATGCCTTATTTGTCCTGATGTTTAGCTTCACCAGAGGAGGTGAAGCAGAAACTAAAAGAAAATGTTCATATTTAGTAAGAATGTGGAAATTAGCCTCCTACCAATGTTATGTTCGGACCACGAATTTGTTTCAGGTGATATTTTTTTACGGATTGTAAGATCATACAAATGTTTTCTTTTTGTTTCAAATACGAAGGCGTTTGCACTTAGACTAAATATAAACCAAGACCGATTCTAGTACGTGGTCTGTCTTTTTAGATCGGCAGGTTGCATTTTGATGCTTTTCGAGCAAATCAAAGAAACGATGAACAATAAATGCACTTTTAAACGACCAACTCTTCTGACGAATATAGGTTTGTTATACCATTGCAGCAGTGCCCTTGACCTCTGCGGCAAGTTGAATTGTAATCACAGCGACTCGATGACGCAGGCTTTTTGTTATGTCCAATTGTTTTTAAACCTAAATTTCCGCTCAAAATCATTAAAATGTACAAAAAACCGACATCCGAATACTAGCCTTCGTAAAACAAGCTGGCACATATTATTGTACCAATTGAAAGGAACAACAATTGCGTAGAATGATTGGTCGTTTGTACGCTCACTCATTTATTGAGGGTCTCTGAGTTCAGTAAACCTATTAGTCGAGCGTAGTGACGTGCCCCAGCCATCCGGCCAATTAGAGGCTGCATCATCATCACAAACCAGCCAGAATTCCACCAGTGACTCCCTGTGTGGTTGGGTGCGTCTTGGGTGATACAGTTGCGGCAACTTTCACCTCCTCTTTTGGAGGCAGTTGGGATAATCTTCGTGCAAATATTAACCATAAAGTGAAGATTTCTTCTCGCAGAAGAAGCATTTTCCAACAGTTGTTGTGCATGTTCATATACTGTCCAACTTGGTTATCTGATTCGCTGGACGATGTAGGCTATTCCTTGCTTTGAAGTTCATCTGGGACATCCGGGGAGCCAACCATGTTTCAAAACAATGCTACTCCGAAACGTTTTCAGCATTTGAGATCAGAGGCTGATGTAAGCCTAATTTGAAAAATGAACCATCAGATCGCGTTGGAAAATTGTTAGCCGGCCGTACGCAATTACCACGCAACTTCATTTCCATACTCTGGCAGGAGATCAAACAAATCTCTGTAGAAAGGTTACGATTTCGATAGGTTATTTGAGTAATATGTTGGGTATTTTTTCAGTTTCTCTCAGTTGTCGAAGCGCGATTTTTTGGCGACACAGCCATCACGAGAATCGAATGCTCTCGGTTGGGTCACGTCTTTATCTTTACCACCACTTCATTCGCTCACTATTGCAATAAAGCTTTATCCCCCGACCTTCGAAAAATCAATAAACAGTAAACCGTAGTTGAAGGCCACCGTTATCAAACTCTTCTAAAGACCGTTAATACAAAAACAGAATAGACTTTTCGGAAAATATAATAATAAACATAAATGTATAGTTAAAATTTTGTTACTTTTTATTAAGTGTTACTCGTATTCCAAAATGAGCAATTTCCGCCGGCGTTGTTATCACAGAAAAACTCGAAATCGCTTGAAGAACACCAATTGACTCAAAATAGATAGCTGGTGAAAAAACGACCATAATTCGGGTTTCCCCAGTTAAACAGACCTAAACGTTTTAATTAACTTCCCTGTAAAAACGCCCCTGAACCGTTTGTTAACAAAGAACAACATTTTCCGGATTAATTCAAGAAAAAACAAAGCAAGTGTAAAACAAATTTTATTTGATGCAAGAAACCGGAACTTGGCTCTCAGGAGAAACAGTTTGTTGCTTCGATTGCACACTGTCTGAGGTAGGAAGACTATCTCCCTTGAAAGCCGACAGTGCGGGCAAATTACAAAGAAAATTCAATTGGTATTGAATTTTAATGCAATCGATACACGGTGAATTCTGCAAAAAGAAAATGCAGTTAATTTTAATATCGAGATCGAAATTTTCCGTTGATGAATCATCAAATAAGTGTTTGATTACTGGACAATCGAAAGGCTAACAAGATGACGATGATTGCGTCAAGAGAAACATCAGTAGCTAGACACTAAACGTGGAGTTTTGTATGGCGAATATTTGATTCCTGTGATCCATAAAAAGTGGTGCAGAGATTTTGGATCGACTTCTCGCATTGCTGATTTTCGAGAGGAACCACAAGACAGTGTAGAACAAGAATGAAAATGAGACAGAGTAGAATATATTGGAAAACTCAAAAGTCCAAATACCGCTCGATTGTAAACTGCAAGAAGGAGACTGAACTGTATGGGTAAAAAAACAAGACGGAAGAAGAGTAAAACTGAATCTGTTGATGGTGAAAAGCGTATACGGCGCCAGAAATTCAAAAAAGCCAATTTTATTAAGATAGCTAGATTGTTTTCAACGCTGAGATGTCGATGTAAATATCATGTCGTGTCGTGTTATCTCTTGTCGTGTCGGAATTTGTATTTGCCTACTTCATTTGATTGCAAAACAAACGATCGGGCATGCAAGAGAATCCTTCTGCATGTATTTGCCCCCGCTTGAATAATATTTACTAACTTCTCAGTCGAAAATAGGCCTGATAGGTAAATCCCTGCACAAAATATTGTTTAGTTCCAAAAAAATAGATATTTGAATTATTACGTCGTCCACGAGACACGCGATTTCACGTAGTAGGAAATCGCATGATCAGTATCCAGTTAAGTGGTATGGAGACTTTAAGGTTGTTGCCATAGTGTCAACAAAAACACAAAATAGATATTCCCACAGAACACGTAAAACATTTTGATGTTTCGCGAATTGAATGTCGACAAAGGCGACCTTGGGAAAGCGTTTTGAGGCAGAGCAGTCGGCCACAACATGCTGATTTAGTTGGCATGTTAATTTAGTATTGTTTTGATAAAGGCATTGGACATTCGCGTGCCCAACTTCGTTGCTCTCGTCTAAGACATCGGCGCAGAATCCATCGTGAGTTCATTGCGTACTGTCGTGAAATTGTGGTTTGTGGTTTTACCCGCAAATCCTAGGCTTGAGAGCTTACCAAAGGTGGTCCGTTGAACAGCCGAATTATCCCACTCGACCACCAACCAGGATCGCTTTGAGGCAACCTCCTCCCTCCACCACGAAGAGATTTTTTCGATTTATCACATCTCGCCATTTGCCTAGACTTGGAATACTAACAATGAGCTAGTCAATGCAACATGATTCGAATATCTATTGAAATAACCACACGATTATCGGGTCTTATCAGCACATTAAAATTGCAAATACCTTTCACCGGCGTGTCTGGTATCAAGTCATACGCAAATCTGTCTGTGACAAGAAGAACTAAACCTCCCTCCGTGCAAATTTGTGTACACCTCAACTGATCCACAAAGTCAGCATTGCCGCCTTGGTTTACGATCAGCGCTCAAAGGTTTGCTTGTGTGACCTTTAGTCACATGCGTAAATAACTAAATCATGAATATTTATGCACGGAATCGTCACGCGATAGAGTCGCTTTGGTTAGTGTCGGGAGCGGATTGGTTGAATACCTAGAGTGGCAAGAATACCTTTGAACGGGTGTCAACACGTTGAGCTTGCAATTTAATCAACAATTTCTAATAGATTAACATCATCGAAGAGCTGATATAAATAAATATGATGTGCTAACTGTCCGGAGTTCTGCTTCATCTGATTGGGTGAAACTAAGATTCTGAGAAATATATTTAATTGGCGAATTGCGACATCCCACCATACATGTGATAACTAAACGGTACTGGTCGTACTGGTCGAAGTTATTTACATCGAGTCCGACGCTAATAGAGGGGATAGAGAAAGGGATTTTGCGATAGCCGCGGGGAAACAGAATGAGCCTTTTTTCGTGTTGAGCAAACTCAAAGCCCCCTTTAAAGACGAACCGAGAGACAGAGTCGCCGGCATTTACCGAGAACGCCATCAAAATCACAAACTGGTTTCCGTTGAAGTGCAATAGGGACATATTTTGGTGTGTTAATCAGAAAACATTCCGCAGAAGATCACTCTACCATCTCAATGATGGTCCGGTCAAGCTGGTTTGAATTCTTATTCGGTTTGCATGGCAAGGTCGTCCTCGAATTCAATGAGATCCGAATCATTCTGGGAACGCAGTTTAGAAGTTCAAGAACTTATTGGAAAAGGATATAGCGCTGCTTCTTTTTACTGGACCACATTTATTCACTAACCGGTAGTGAATTAAAAAAACAGATATAACTAATTAACGCGTTAATTTGTTTTGGTACGACAGGACCTTTCAGTTGGTATATTTATAAACTCGAACTGCCATGTGGTCCATTTCGAAGATTCAATTTAGAACGAACTCATCTACTAATTAAGAATTTACGGAAACTGTTCGTCTGAATTCGTCAATACACAAAACATGTCTTATAGATTTGCTTAAATTTGATTCGAGACGGACAGGGTGAAACGGAATCCAAATATTATGTCATTCTTGTAGAAATTAACCGTATAGCCTTCGCATTTGTCGTCCAAATTATTAAGTCTGAGAAAGAATATAATTGTGGCAATTTGAGAGGTAACCTGGCAAGTAATAATTACAGTTTGGACTAAATCCAGAGAAAGCCGCAAACATTATATTTTTTAAAGTCTCCGAAGTCTGCACTGAGCTCAAATGAACACAACCCCCAGACTCGCACTGTTTTCGGCGCAAACCAGTTCTTTGCACAGCGACCTGGTCGACATACTGCAACATTGAATTCCTCGTGAATCAGTATTCAGTTCGGCAGTGGCAAGTTTGATGCTGCGAAATGCGCCAGACGTTTTATCTTTCAATCAGAGAAAAAGCTTTTACGCTTTGAATGCATCCAATAAAAAATTAAGGAAATTAGCTCCAATAAAAGTCGAATTTAGTAAGACGGGTGAATGAGAACCTGTGTGGGCGTCTACGGTGCAACGAATGAACAAAAACTGAACGCAGCAAGTCGGTTGAAGACTGTCTTCTGTCACCGAAAAATGCGTCTTAAATTGCCATGACCTGTTTTAACGTCCAACTACTTCAGTCTGTTTTGGTCTCAAAAAAATGTAATCTTTTTTTACGTTACAATCTCAAGTCTTACTTTTCATTTTTTTTCAAAACACGATACCGGAAATTTGTCCAATAGGAGAGGTTTTTTAAACAGTTAAACAGATAGATAGGACTAGAAACCCTAATTGCGTTGCCATACGGTCCATTGGGTTAACCGTGACCAGACCAATGGAGTGGATTACAACAGGAAGAGAGAAAAAGATTTTTCCGCCTTATCTGATCCAAAAAGTAAGCAGAAGTCGCCTGGATGCTGTTGACATATTTGGCGCGTGATATCTACTCTAGGATTGAGCTTTATTTGTTCAAGGATGCCTGGATTAACTTTGTTTTCAATTCTGCAATGCTTTTCGAGCGTATTTACAGGCTTAGTTGAGCATTTTATTAAGTCAGTGCATGTCAGTTGAACTATATTTCGCGCACACCCTTAACACTTCACGTGATCCTAGAGCGAAAGCCTTTATGAGTGCGTTCTTGAACTTGTTCAAATTCGAACACGTATTCAAGCCGTTAGTTACCACATGTATGGCAGGAGATGTAAATTCGCGAATTCACTAATTTTCCGAATCTTAGTTTCACCCAATCAGATGAAGCAGAACTCGTGATGGTTAGCCGGAACGACCGCTCTTTGCTTGCTCAAGGCGCCTTTTTATCGCTTGCGAGGATTTAAATTTCTTTATTAATGAGGAAGGCATCGTGTTGGTGGACGTTTATTGGTCATGTACAGTACCTTGAAAAAAGGGTTTTCGAATTTCGCGAATCAGAAAATGCGCCGAATTCCTTTTTCCCATGGTTTGAAGAGTATTTTGTTTAACGCAAAACAAAATCACACAAGCAAATAGCGGTCGTTCCGGATGTAGACCGATCCACGGTGACTAATAATAATAATAATATTAATGGTCGTAATCGCTGTATCAAGGTCACGAAAACCAAAATATATCAATATGAAAGGCTAACCCTCACGAGTTTTGTTTCATCTGATTGGGTGCAGTGTTAAGGGTGTGCGAGAAATATAGTTCAACTGACATGCACTGACTTAATAAAATGCTCAACTAAGCCTGTAAATACGCTCGAAAAGCATTGCAGAATTGAAAACAAAGTTAATTCAGGCATCCTTGAACAAATACAACACAATCCTTGAGTAGATATCACGCGCCAAATCTGTCAACAGCATCCAGGCAGCTTCTGCTTACTTTTTGGATCAGATAAGGCGGAAAAATCTTTTTCTCACTTCCTGTTGTAATCCACTCTATTGGTCTGGTCACGGTTAACCCAATGGACCGTATGGCAACGCAATTAGGGTTTCTAGTCCTATCTATCTGTTCAACTGTTTAAAAAACCTCTCCTATTGGACAAATTTCCGGTATCGTGTTTTGAAAAAAAAATGAAAAGAAAGACTTGAGATTGTAACGTAAAAAAAGATTACATTTTTTTGAGACCAAAACAGACTGAAGTAGTTGGACGTTAAAACAGGTCATGGCAATTTAAGACGCATTTTTCGGTGACAGAAGACAGTCTTCAACCGACTTGCTGCGTTCAGTTTTTGTTCATTCGTTGCACCGTAGACGCCCACACAGGTTCTCATTCACCCGTCTTACTAAATTCGACTTTTATTGGAGCTAATTTCCTTAATTTTTTATTGGATGCATTCAAAGCGTAAAAGCTTTTTCTCTGATTGAAAGATAAAACGTCTGGCGCATTTCGCAGCATCAAACTTGCCACTGCCGAACTGAATACTGATTCACGAGGAATTCAATGTTGCAGTATGTCGACCAGGTCGCTGTGCAAAGAACTGGTTTGCGCCGAAAACAGTGCGAGTCTGGGGGTTGTGTTCATTTGAGCTCAGTGCAGACTTCGGAGACTTTAAAAAATATAATGTTTGCGGCTTTCTCTGGATTTAGTCCAAACTGTAATTATTACTTGCCAGGTTACCTCTCAAATTGCCACAATTATATTCTTTCTCAGACTTCATAATTTGGACGACAAATGCGAAGGCTATACGGTTAATGTCTACAAAAATTACATAATATTTGGATTCCGTTTCACCCTGTCCGTCTCGAATCAAATTTAAGCAAATCTATGAGACATTTTTCGTATATTGACGCATTCAGACGAACAGTTTCCGTAAATTCTTAATTAGTAGATGAGTTCGTTCTAAATTGAATCTTCGAAATGGACCACATGGCAGTTCGAGTTTATAAATATACCAACTGAAAGGTCCTGTCGTACCAAAACAAATTAACGCGTTAATTAGTTATATCTGTTTTTTTAATTCACTACCGGTTAGTGAATAAATGTGGTCCAGTAAAAAGAAGCAGCGCTATATCCTTTTCCAATAAGTTCTTGAACTTCTAAACTGCGTTCCCAGAATGATTCGGATCTCATTGAATTCGAGGACGACCTTGCCATATACCATGCCTGCAAACCGAATAAGAATTCAAACCAGCTTGACCGGACCATCATTGAGATGGTAGAGTGATCTTCTGCGGAATGTTTTCTGATTAACACACCAAAATATGTCCCTATTGCACTGTCAACGGAAACCAGTTTGTGATTTTGATGACGCTCTCGGTAAATGCCGGCGTCTCTGTCTCTCGGTTCGTCTTTAAAGGGGGCTTTGAGTTTGCTCAACACGAAAAAGGGCTCATTCTGTTTCCCCGCGGCTATCGCAAAATCCTTTTCCTATCCCTCTATTAGCGTCGGACTCGATGTAAATAACTTCGACCAGTACGACCAGTACCGTTTAGTTATCACATGTATGGTGGGATGTCGCAATTCGCCAATTAAATAATTTCTCAGAATCTTAGTTTCACCCAATCAGATGCAGCAGAACTTCGGACAGTTAGCACATCATATTTATTTATATCAGCTCTTCCATGATGTTAATCTATTCGAAATTGTTGATTAAATTGAAAGCGCAACGTGTTGACACCCGTTCAAAGGTATTCTTGCCACTCTAGGTATTCAACCAATCCGCTCCCGACACTAACCAAAGCGACTCTATCGCGTGACGATTCCGTGCATAAATATTCATGATT
Source organism: Proteocephalus fallax (assembly GCA_028672205.1). Classification (NCBI taxonomy): domain Eukaryota; kingdom Metazoa; phylum Platyhelminthes; class Cestoda; order Proteocephalidea; family Proteocephalidae; genus Proteocephalus; species Proteocephalus fallax. Next base: position 47,840 of record JAPUBX010002307.1, on the reverse strand, counting down.
TAGTTATTTACGCATGTGACTAAAGGTCACACAAGCAAACCTTTGAGCGCTGATCGTAAACCAAGGCGGCAATGCTGACTTTGTGGATCAGTTGAGGTGTACACAAATTTGCACGGAGGGAGGTTTAGTTCTTCTTGTCACAGACAGATTTGCGTATGACTTGATACCAGACACGCCGGTGAAAGGTATTTGCAATTTTAATGTGCTGATAAGACCCGATAATCGTGTGGTTATTTCAATAGATATTCGAATCATGTTGCATTGACTAGCTCATTGTTAGTATTCCAAGTCTAGGCAAATGGCGAGATGTGATAAATCGAAAAAATCTCTTCGTGGTGGAGGGAGGAGGTTGCCTCAAAGCGATCCTGGTTGGTGGTCGAGTGGGATAATTCGGCTGTTCAACGGACCACCTTTGGTAAGCCCTGAAGCCTAGGATTTGCGGGTAAAACCACAAACCACAATTTCACGACAGTACGCAATGAACTCACGATGGATTCTGCGCCGATGTCTTAGACGAGAGCAACGAAGTTGGGCGCGCGAATGTCCAATGGCTTTATCAAAACAATACTAAATTAACATGCCAACTAAATCAGCATGTTGTGGCCGACTGCTCTGCCTCAAAACGCTTTCCCAAGGTCGCCTTTGTCGACATTCAATTCGCGAAACATCAAAATGTTTTACGTGTTCTGTGGGAATATCTATTTTGTGTTTTTGTTGACACTATGGCAACAACCTTAAAGTCTCCATACCACTTAACTGGATACTGATCATGCGATTTCCTACTACGTGAAATCGCGTGTCTCGTGGACGACGTAATAATTCAAATATCTATTTTTTTGGAACTAAACAATATTTTGTGCAGGGATTTACCTATCAGGCCTATTTTCGACTGAGAAGTTAGTAAATATTATTCAAGCGGGGGCAAACACATGCAGAAGGATTATCTTTCATGCCCGATCGTTTGTTTTGCAATCAAATGAAGTAGGCAAATACAAATTCCGACACGACAAGAGATAACACGACACGACATGATATTTACATCGACATCTCAGCGTTGAAAACAATCTAGCTATCTTAATAAAATTGGCTTTTTGGGATTTTTGGCGCCGTATACGCTTTTCACCATCAACAGATTCAGTTTTACTCTTCTTCCGTCTTGTTTTTTTACCCATACAGTTCAGTCTCCTTCTTGCAGTTTACAATCGAGCGGTATTTGGACTTTTGAGTTTTCCAATATATTCTACTCTGTCTCATTTTCATTCCTGTTCTACACTGCCTTGTGGTTCCTCTCCAAATTCAGCAATGCGAGAAGTCGATCCAAAATCTCTGCACTACTTTTTATGGATCACAGGAATCAAATATTCGCCATACAAAACTCCACGTCAAGTGTCTAGCTACTGATGTTTCTCTTGACGCAATCATCGTCATCTTCGTTAGCCTTTCGATTGTCCAGTAATCAAACACTTATTTGATGATTCATCAACGGAAAATTTCGATCTCGATATAAAAATTAACTGCATTTTCTTTTTGCAGAATTCACCGTGTATCGATTGCATTAAAATTCAATACCAATTGAATTTTCTTTGTAATTTGCCCGCACTGTCGGCTTTCAAGGGAGATAGTCTTCCTACCACAGACAGTGTGCAATCGAAGCAACAAACTGTTTCTCCTGAGAGCCAAGTTCCGGTTTCTTGCATCAAATAAAATTTGTTTTACACTTGCTTTGTTTTTTCTTGAATTAATCTGGAAATTGTTGTTCTTTGTTAACAAACGGTTCAGGGGCGTTTTTACAGGGAAGTTAATTAAAACGTTTAGGTCTGTTTAACTGGGGAAACCCGAATTATGGTCGTTTTTTCACCAGCTATCTATTTTGAGGCAATTGGTGTTCTTCAAGCGATTTCGAGTTTTTCTGTGATAACAACGCCGGCTGAAATCGCTCATTTTGGAAAACGAGTAACACTTAATAAAAAGTAACAAAATTTAACTATACATTTATGTTTATTATTATATTTTCCGAAAAGTCTATTCTGTTTTTGTATTAACGGTCTTTAGAAGAGTTTGATAACGGTGGCCTTCAACTGCGGTTTACTGTTTATTGATTTTTCGAAGGTCGGGGGATAAAGCTTTATTGCAATAGTGAGCGAATGAAGTGGTGGTAAAGATAAAGACGTGACCCAACCGAGAGCATTCGATTCTCGTGATGTGCTGTGTCGCCAAAAAATCGCGCTAAGACAACTGGAGAAACTGAAAAAATACCCAACATATTACTCAAATAACCTATCGAATCGGAACCTTTCTACAGAGATTTGTTTGATCTCCTGCCAGAGTATGGAAATGAAGTTGCGTGGTAATTGCGTACGGCCGGCTAACAATTTTCCAACGCGATCTGATGGTTCATTTTTCAAATTAGGCTTACATCAGCCTCTGATCTCAAATGCTGGAAACGTTTCGAAGTAGCATTGTTTTGAAACATGGTTGGCTCCCTGGATATCCCGGATGAACTTCAAAGCAAGGAATAGCCTACATCGTCCAGCGAATCAGATAACCAAGTTGGACAGTATATGAACATGCACAACAACTGTTGGAAAATGCTTCTTCTGCGAGAAGAAATCTTCACTTTATGGTTAATATTTCCACGAAGATTATCCTCAGCTGCCTCCAAAAGAGGAGGTGAAAGTTGCCGCAACTGTATCACCCAAGACGCACCCAACCACACAGGGAGTCACTGGTGGAATTCTGGCTGGTTTGTGATGATGATGCAGCCTCTAATTGGTCGGATGGCTGGGGCACGTGACTACGCTCGACTAATAGGTTTGCCAAACAAAACTCCAAGTTTAGAGTCTAGCTACCAATTTTCCTCTTGACCAATCAACATTTTGTTCGGCTGCATCGGGTACAGGGATTGCAGCTTCCGATTTGGGTTCCGTTCTTATCCCAGCGGTAGACAGACTTCAGACTGTTAAAACTCCGCTTTTAGTTTTCTCTGTCGAGCAAGCGGCGTATCCGATGTATTAGGCGGCTGTTAAAAGGTTTCTTGTCTGCATTGCGACTTCGCATTTCGTCATGCCAGGATCGTGATGTCGCCGATCTGAGAAAATTGACAGGGCGTGTAAAGCCGTAATGCTGAGGTCTGCGCTGCCGGCAGGGTGACTACTAAAAACGTGATCTGAGAACGTAGAGCGCTTGGGTTTGTTGTCTGTCAACAGCATGCGTCGCTGGAAGCAGAACTGTATCGGAATCTGTTATGATCTGGCGTCCGATAGCCGTGCGTGAGCGTTCACGATCCACGACATCCCTGAATTGGACTCATCCACTGGCAGGAGATAGACGTGCTCAATACAAATCGGTATTCATCAAACTAGGATGAGGATGTCGATGATTAGAGCCTTGTTGACGCTAAATGTAGTTTTACAGGCTGCTGTATCGTATTACTGGGTCTTTCAACGCGGAATTTTTACATTCTACAGTTTGCGATGCAACAAAAATCAGAAAAAATACAACATCGAATCGAAGAATTATTACCGTCAACTTATTTAATTTTTTTAAGCGTGGTCTCAAAGAACGCAACCTCATGAAACATTCACGCCTTCGAAATTAAAAAACTATACTTTTTTTTATTAAGTAGTGATACGTTTTCTGGTATGTTTATGGATATTAGCATTCCGAAACAATAAGACTGACAAGACGTGAACAGTAATAACGCCGTGTTCATCCGTCACATGAATTTACATTGCATCTGACGATGCGTTTCAATATTTTAAGGTTCACCTATGTTAATATTGATGCACCTTCAAGATGCTTACTTTATTGTTGTTGTAGAGGTGTATAAGTGACTTTTAGTTAATAACAATCATTACAATAATGGTAATCGGTTTATTAATATCACGAGGAATAAACCTTTCAGCATCGAAAACCGTACGTTTTTGCTTCAGCTTTCCTGGTAAAACTGAGCATCTGGGCACGAAAGGAGTCGCGATGTGCCACTGTTCTCGTGGGAAGTGATTCGCTGAATTCATTTACGTTGAGACCGACAACACGAGACTCTCAGTTTGTTACGAGGGAAAGGTAAAGTTAAGTGAAATGCCGTTGAAGGATGATGTCTCTGATGGTGTGCATCGATAATCCACCAGAGACGAGAGCATTTTAAAAAGCCTACAGAGAGTCAAAATGTCAACGAAAAACTGGAAAACTGCATACTATGAAGGACGTGATATCGATATCAACCCAAAAGCCTCTTTATAGTTGACCTTACGGTCGTGATTTGGTATTTATGCAGAGGTTAAGGACAGTCGACTAATCAGTGAATGTTGACAGACAGGGGACGACTGACACGGTGACCTCGTGAAATTGAGGAAGGCAATTAGTTCAATAGGGGAACAAAAACGGTTCCGACACACACGCAATTAGCGTGAAACAAAGACGACGATATTTCGCGAAGAAGGAATCCACATGGTCGCTCCAAGATAACCGACTGTTGAAAAAAAAAGGCCAGGAACTTCGATGTTGAGCTGAAGGTTGAATTGTGGACGGTGTTCCACAATCTGGAAAACGTGGTAGAGACACTTGGTGATGCGCTCAACATTCGGTCGTTATCTGACGACCAATAGACAATCTGGGTGATGTCCCTGTAATGTTGTTGAGAATCGTCTTTCATAAATTGAGCAACAACCGCGTCTTTTTGATTGTGATAGCGAAAAAAACGCATTGGTTGCCATATTCACTCAGCCGTGGTTACAATCAAGAGCCGCGCTAGTTACTCAGCTTCTGATGAAGGATGAATCCAGTTCATTTCCAGTTACTCGAAAAAAGACATCAGGGACAGCGTGCCCCGGAATTCGCGATTCGTGGCCTTGAAATTTCATCATCGACTTACTTAAACACCAAAGCGTCATTACGTAATTGCCCAAGTTAATTGCGTTTTTTTAGTGCGAGATCTTTTAAGTTCGATTTTTTTAAAGTCGAATTCAACACCCATTTAGAGAGGAAAGTTGCAATAAATAATTTATCATTCATTAATTTTGGACACTAAAGCGACGAATAAATGAGTGTTTCATTTGAATTTGAAATAAAACTCGAACCTTGTGGTAAAAATGAGTCTTAATTGGCGCTGCGTCATCAGCACCATGGGTCACACTAGATGCACCTACCACCCTATTGGTCGAGTGCGAGTCAATCACGCAAAAGATAACTAGGGCCTGCACGTCGCGGATACCGCGAATTTTGTTTGTGGCCTGACCTTAGAGTCAAAGGGGATGTTAAGGTCATCTACGATGCGCTGAAGTTGAATGCTCGGTTGAATAAAGAAAGATTCAGGCCTTGTCGCCCGGACACGCAACTACAACCAATCCAACTTATTGATTTGGATGACCTCTGGTCAACTAGTGTATGTTGTCTGCAGTCTTTAAGATCTCCTAAAATTCATACACTAGTTACAGGATGCAAACAAATCTAGTAATTCCGCTTGTTTTCATAGGGTTAAGAGGTGATGTTTAGTTGAATCAGTTGTTGTTTTTTTATACCCCTACGTCGAACAGGGTCCCATTGGAGTGGACATATTTCGGAAAACTGCTGTTATGTAGAAGCCTCGAAAATGCGCCTCTAACATCCAGAGATGATGAACACCTCACCCGGTGCATTTAAACAAATTTGGTGATAAAATAAACTTTCTACAATTAATCCGGCGTTACTTTAAAACATCCTGATAATTTGCTGGATCGAATCATTTAAATCGATTAAACTCCGTAACTTGTTGTACTCTGTTGGCCGAAAACAGCCCACACCCAGTTGGTGGGATCCTCTGTGGCCACTCAAATTGAACGACGCGCCAACGAAAACTCGTGACAACCAATCAGAAACGGGTAGCGTACAAAATCATGCTGTGGAAGACGCGATGGTGGCAAATAGTCTGTTGCCATCGCGACCGCAATTTCCCAAAAGCACTGAAAGGGAGCCCGTGTGTGTGCGTGCGATATAATTAACGACGAATTAAATTGCTGCTGATAGCCGATTGTCAGTTTGGAGGTAATCGTGCGATAGGCCGCAATCTATTGATTTTTTTTTCAAAATGTACTTTTAGGATTACTCTCTCTCACTCCCAGACTCATTCCTCACACTCCCTCACGCCTGTTGTGGGACCACGATAACCCGTGCAGTAACAGTTTTTAAAAACGGGGAAACTCTTTGATTAATTAGGTTTTTGAAATTTACACGAACCTCTGCTGTTGGGCGCTATATTTGTTGGCCATTAATAGATTGGTGCGTGTGAATTCAATGGCAATGTTCGTGCACCGGGTAACGCCTGCAAATATCGATAGATTGTGAGGGGTGCTTTGTGTCCAAAGGGGTAACGAGTTTGTTGTTGTGTAGAAACGTCGCCCGTAGCAACCGTGTGTGCTACACGCGGTCCATGGGCGTGTGATTGCGTCAACTCAAATGCGGTATTTTCACAGGTTCTGCTAGGTTGGTAAAGAGGTAATTAGAAGATTAACGTGACAGTGTCTCACCAGAGAGGTCTTGAAGGCCTTTCGCAAGAGAAAATCAGTTGACCAATTGACTGCAATTCACGAGATCCACGTTACTGATAGGCCAGAGGTCATGGACTTAAAAATCGTACAAAATTAAACGAATTTTGTTAAGGTAATTTAAAGTTAATAATAATACGCAAACTCTCTAAAACATTGACGTTTTATGACTATTATCGAAATGAAATGTGTGGAAATACGATGATTGCTGGGCGCCCATTGGTTGATATGACCTAGAAATAATGATAATCATAATGATAGCCAGGAAAAACATTAAGTAAAGGATATGGTGAAGTACAGGCATCCACAAAGACCTTCCTATGGAATTTCACGAAGACGGTCTCGACGTGATCACTCCTTGATAACAAACTGCTGAAAATAAGGCACAGGAATTATAATTTCGAGCTGATAAAACTATCTGTGCTTCATGTAACATTCTTCTAACCCAAAGAAAGTGAAGGGAGGGGAAGTAAGGGGAAGGAGGAGGAGGAGGAGGAGGAGGAGGAGGAGGAGGAGGAGGAGGAGGAGGAGGAGGAGGAGGAGGAGGAGGAGGAGGAGGAGGAGGAGGAGGAGGAGGAGGAGGGAGGAGGAGGAGGAGGAGGAGGAGGAGGAGGAGGAGGAGGAGGAGGAGGAGGAGGAGGAGGAGGAGGAGGAGGAGGAGGAGGAGGAGGAGGAGGAGGAGGAAAGGAAGTGTCATCCACGAATCCACCTCTCGAAACGCGACTTCTGTAAAGAATCATCGGATGAGATAAAATTGTTGCAAGTAATCAGTTCTCTTTCTATCAATGTAAGCAGTCAGAGCAGTGAATTAGCCACAGAAACTCGTGGCCAGATTGCAGTCAAGTTGTTGGCCCAGGAACTTCGAAGGTGTTAATACGACATCACCGACGGCGTTATGGGAAGGTTGACAACTTCTTGCTATCAGCGAAGATAAATTTCGTCTTTGGAGATTTGGTCGCGCCAGTCTGCTTTGGAGACAACAATGTTTGAAACAAGTTATCGTTGACCGAGATGGACCGCTTGGAATGCTGTTCAGAGGACCCCGAACAGCGTTTTGTGTTCGATGTGTCAATTTGCAGTAGATTGTGTTTGGAAACAATTTTAATCCAACGAAAATAGGTCATAGGGAATGATAGTTATCTCAAAGGACAACGAAAAAAGGGTTAGTTATGGAGACATCTGCTCCCAATGACGCCCAGCGTTCTTGGTCTGGCCCTCGATAGCCAATGACGCACCTTACAGACTAGAAGACCGTCTTCCGAGCATCGATAAGTTTCCTGCAAAAGAGTTTTGGATACGAATTTTGTAGATGCGGTTCAGGTCAAGTTTGGTTAGTCTGGAGATGATTTGCCTGAGTCAAGGGGAACTCTGCTCTTGTTGTTCATATTTGTTGCCTTTTGAGGCTGCGTTTACAACTCTCGCGAATAGATCGGTAAAACTTTGCAGTCAGTCGTGAAATGCAAGTCTAAATCGATCAGGAGATGGTCTCTTTCGATATTTAAAGATTCCGAATGGATTTAGTTCGAGTGCACTAAATTGGCGTTGATGTTGGCAGGACTAATCAATAAAAATGTAGAGTAGTAGTCATACAACTAGCCAGTTATCCTCATTTCTCAACCCTGGCGAGGGTTAAATGTAATTGAGAAAACAAAATCAAATTCCAATGGAAGGGAATCGGTTACTTAGGAAAATCGAATTTTCGAATCAAGCGCCACTGAACGGTGACCAATCAAAATGGAACAACAGCGAAAGCCGTAGCTGAATTTGTTTGTCCGACAATGCATCCAAGGCTACTTTAACCTTCTCTTCGGGCGGAGGATTTCGCCGCAATCAAATGTTGAGCGACCGCGACACAAGGTGGATTGAATGCCAATAGGAATTGATTGCCGTAAGTGTTGATGTTTTAACTGAAATGGCTGATCTACTGCGACGGAGGCTTGCGGTCCTCCAACAACAATCGCCAGCAGCCTCTGGTGTAAAGTTTGCCAATCAGCGTGCGAACACAGCTGTTGGCAGATACGTAAGCTCGACCAATCAGATTCGCCTAATTCACGGGCATCCATGAACAATAAGATTCAAATACATCAGCTAGATGTTGGTATCGTTATTTGCTGGTCTCTTACTATTCAAATTCCTATGGTAGATCGTCGGCCAGCAGTTGGGACTGAATCGGTAAAATTGTGTATTCGGATGTTTGTAAGTTGGCATGGTGACGAGTTGGTCGAATATTCTGAAAAATCGTTCATAACATTAAGAAGGGTTCTTTTACACGCTTGCGAAGATACGTTGGCGTCGTTCCTGTTAACCAATTCTCGTCAATAGACAGCATCAGTTCAGCAACAGTGGCCATTCAATGAAATATCGATTGAGTTATACTTTACACTTCGACGGACAACAGTTTATCTTGCCTGGACAGCAGTGGTTTCTAAGAAATTGTCTAGAACTGTGCGTTTATAAGGTCAGCTGATTGAGTGTTGTGAGATTAAAAGTACATCCGTACTCGCATTTGATGCTTATATGCCTGAATACAGCATCCATGAAGCTCGCTGGTAGCTGCTCGTAGCCAATTAAAACAGATGGTATCAGCAAGACTAGGTTCAGTGACATGAGGCGTCTTTAAGAAATCTCAAAAAATTGAGTGATTTGTGAGATATTGTACGAAATTATTTGAAAATTTCCTGCACTCATTATCAAATTCTGTCATCTATCTAAGATAATATTTTTATGCAATATCATACGGATTCACAAATTAAACGTTCATGCATTACGTCAATTCCTTAAACTTTGAGGAAATGAAATTGGATAAGAAGGTTATGAATCAAGAAAATGAGAGGCGGCCGTTGTATGAACTATGTCCCTATTCGCTGATTCAGGGTTCCTCAAGATCGAGTTTTATATTCAAATTTAAATTAAGGGAAATTCCTCTTTTGTTCATTTATATATGATATATATGATATTTAGCATGATTGGGGATCCATCTCGGCAGATTTCCCTACAGAAAATAGTTCAATGATGTTAAATCTATCGATCCCAGAAATTTCGTTCGCAACTAATTCATTGTTTCGTAAGCTGTTTTGATTATTTTCTTACGGTTCTCGAGCGACATCGATTTCATTGTATAAAATGATACACCCACTCTACTTGGTATCTGTCGAAGAAGGCGATTTCAGAACGTGACTGCTCTCAGAACAATGCATTGCTGAAAATGAAACTCGAACTCGCTTTTCGTTTTTCTGCCATCCAAGCTGGACGGCACAGATCCCCAGATGATGCACAGACTGCCAAACCCTAGTGGAACCACCTTTCCGAGAAGGTAGACGCGGATTGCAAAGAAAAAATTGCCCATCCACCCAGTAATTCTCTCCTACTAGTGATTTTATTCGCCGCTTAAATCGATTACCCTAAATTCACAATTGATGCTTCGGAGAGATTGCTTGAACCAGGGGGTATTTATTACGATGTCTCAGCAAAAGCAGTGCATGTGCGGATTTCAGATCAGTGTGGGGTTCAACAGATTAATATACTGTTTAAACGCGATCCGGAGCAACTGATGGTGTATGCAAGCGTACTTTTGCGTTTCTGTTAATTAGTATTTGCCACTGGCGAACCCACCACGTTCGGTGATCCCTTGGCCAATAAATCCACCGATTTAGTCTCCATGAACATTGACGTCCCATAATCTAAAAGTCGAAAACGATCAAGAGTTTTTAAAATTGATAACCGCAGATTATATTGAGTCGACACGTGGGCCGTTGAGGGACCAGATTGTGAATGAAGGACAAATGTCATTGTGTTCTGGTGCTACGTGTGGTGGATCCGTATTTACTGGACTGGTTGTTTCCAAGGAGCAATCCACATCGTCTGGGGCTGTTTCAATAATCATTGCATGCTCGTCTCGTATCCACCACAGGCGCTGATGGAAATGTTAAATGACTGCATAACTCTTGTTGTTTGCTCGACCGACAAAGGTTGAACCAAGACTCCTCGGTATGTCGAGGAAACTGGATCCCTACCAAGGTTGGGTGTTGATTGAGGAGACATTTACTCACTGTATTGATTAACATTTCGGCATAATTCCGCTCAATATTCTGTATTGCACCGAGTCACGCCTGCAAATATCGATCGATCGTAGGGGTGCTTGGTGGCAAAATAGTTGTTTGTTTTGTCTTTTCACGTCACCAATGTACGAAGTGTGCTAAGTTCACGCAGCCTTGGTGCCGCTCAAATGTCAGTAGCACTCAAGCGTGTTTTAAGTGTTGTTTAGGAAACAAATTCTTGAAAATTAAAACAGTTAGTTGATTGGATGAGTGAACGTCACTCATTCGCCCACGGCTAACCAATGATAATCACGTAGACAATATCGGTTGACCAATCAAGTGCTTTGGATGAAGTCCATGGGCCGTGGCCATGAAATCCATGGCCATTAGCAGCTGGGGATAAGAAGTAGATCTTTCATTTGATAATCAATGTTTCTTACCTGACAGCGAACGGGTGTACTTTTAATCACATAACCCTCCATCAACTGACCGTATAAAATGACCGTACGAGAGAATTTCGTAGAGTATGAGTTAGGTTAAACCACAGTACGAGCCAAAACATTGGACCGTCGAGGGAAACCTCTGTGTCCTTTTCGGGGATTGGTAAACACGATCAACGTCAGATAATCTTCGCAGTTCTGTTCAGTTACAAGAGACTGCCATGCATCTTCAATTTGATGGTGTCGACGATTGTGATAATAATAATAATAAGTGTAGTGGCTTTATTGAGGTCACGAGGACCAAAACTTTCAGCAGTAAAAATAGGCAATATGTCAAGTATTAGATGTGAAAATTGTCTTTTAGTTCCTGTTTCACCTGCTCTGGTGATACTAAAAATCGGGACAAATAGGGAATGACCGAATTGCGATATGCCGCTATTCTTGTTGGTATTGAGCTGTATAGAGAAGAGATTTACATTCAGATCCCTCGTGGAGACAAACCAATCGGCCATTGGCTATCACAATAACCGAACCATGATCACGCCAACGACAAACTGTGGATCCTCAACACAACCCTTCCGAGATAAGTACAAAAGAGGTTAAACTCCAGAGTCACACATAAACTTGGAAACAACGACAAAATAAACAACGCACACAAAGGCGACGACAATAAAAACCTCCACTGAACACTCGTCAATTCGCGCACTTCCACATTTTTTAGAAGATTCGCCCAACTCGTCACCATGCCAACTTACAAATTTCTTAGAAACCACTGCTGTCCAGGCAAGATAAACTGTTGTCCGTCGAAGTGTAAAGTATAACTCAATCGATATTTCATTGAATGGCCACTGTTGCTGAACTGATGCTGTCTATTGACGAGAATTGGTTAACAGGAACGACGCCAACGTATCTTCGCAAGCGTGTAAAAGAACCCTTCTTAATGTTATGAACGATTTTTCAGAATATTCGACCAACTCGTCACCATGCCAACTTACAAACATCCGAATACACAATTTTACCGATTCAGTCCCAACTGCTGGCCGACGATCTACCATAGGAATTTGAATAGTAAGAGACCAGCAAATAACGATACCAACATCTAGCTGATGTATTTGAATCTTATTGTTCATGGATGCCCGTGAATTAGGCGAATCTGATTGGTCGAGCTTACGTATCTGCCAACAGCTGTGTTCGCACGCTGATTGGCAAACTTTACACCAGAGGCTGCTGGCGATTGTTGTTGGAGGACCGCAAGCCTCCGTCGCAGTAGATCAGCCATTTCAGTTAAAACATCAACACTTACGGCAATCAATTCCTATTGGCATTCAATCCACCTTGTGTCGCGGTCGCTCAACATTTGATTGCGGCGAAATCCTCCGCCCGAAGAGAAGGTTAAAGTAGCCTTGGATGCATTGTCGGACAAACAAATTCAGCTACGGCTTTCGCTGTTGTTCCATTTTGATTGGTCACCGTTCAGTGGCGCTTGATTCGAAAATTCGATTTTCCTAAGTAACCGATTCCCTTCCATTGGAATTTGATTTTGTTTTCTCAATTACATTTAACCCTCGCCAGGGTTGAGAAATGAGGATAACTGGCTAGTTGTATGACTACTACTCTACATTTTTATTGATTAGTCCTGCCAACATCAACGCCAATTTAGTGCACTCGAACTAAATCCATTCGGAATCTTTAAATATCGAAAGAGACCATCTCCTGATCGATTTAGACTTGCATTTCACGACTGACTGCAAAGTTTTACCGATCTATTCGCGAGAGTTGTAAACGCAGCCTCAAAAGGCAACAAATATGAACAACAAGAGCAGAGTTCCCCTTGACTCAGGCAAATCATCTCCAGACTAACCAAACTTGACCTGAACCGCATCTACAAAATTCGTATGCAAAACTCTTTTGCAGGAAACTTATCGATGCTCGGAAGACGGTCTTCTAGTCTGTAAGGTGCGCCATTGGCTATCGAGGGTCAGACCAAGAACGCTGGGCGTCATTGGGAGCAGATGTCTCCATAACTAACCCATTTTTCGTTGTCCTGGGAGATAACTCTCATTCCCTATGACCTATTCTCGTTGGATTAAAAAAATTTCCCAACACAATCTACTGCAAATTGACACATCGAACACAAAACGCTGTTCGGGGTCCTCTGAACAGCATTCCAAGCGGTCCATCTCGGTGAACGATAACTTGTCTCAAAATTGGGCTCCATATGTCTATTATTCAGGGTATACGTTCCACCAGTTGTGCACAGACGTCTGTCACCTCACTGAGAACACTGTCTTGTGCGCGTGTCACGGACTACTACTGACCGGCAGTTGCGAAACGTGGGCACTTCGCCTCGAGGATACGAGGCAGTTGGCAGCATTCAAACATTGTTGTCTCCAAAGCGGACTGGCGCGACAAAATCTCCAAAGACGAAATCGAACCTCTCTGTCTAGATAGCAAAAAGATGTCAACCTTCCCATAACGCCGTCGGTGATGTCGTATTAACACCTTCGAAGTTCCGGGTCCAACAACTTGACTGCAATCTGGCCACGAGTTTTTTTGGCTAAGTCACCGCTCTGGCAACCCACATTGATAGAAAGAGCACTGATTACTTACACCAACGACCGGACAATTCTTTCTCATTGTGTTCTCAGGCATTGAAACCTATACACACGGTGGTCATTTCAAAACGCAAAGAGCAGTTTTCGACCCGAGAAACATTGAAGAGAGATTTGGCCATAAGAGCATCCCCTTAACAACCACCATATAAACAGGCGTGATGTGGAATATATCCAGGGATTGGGGACAGTTAGCCCAATCGGCCAATGAGGGAGTTGGGGGAATGAGTCACTCAATCGATTCGATTGTGACACGACAGAATGTTGACAGAATGGGGTTGACAGCGACGCGGCATTCGGACACGTCACAGGAATTAATTAATGGGATTAACTCAACACAATGACGTAGCTATTCTGCACGACGCAAGACTTAGGCGATGTCATCTAAACGCTTGCTGATTTCGCTACAGATATTAGAATTGTTGAGGCCTTTCATAATTCATGCGACTTGCAGACGATACTTCCGCTCATATGAGCCCAGGTTACTAAGTCCAGTCTCCCAGTGGCTCTTAGTTGTATTCTTTGTTTACAACGTGTGCTAAACAGTACAAAGTTCATCCTGGTATGTGGCCAGTTGAAATGATTTTTTGCAGGTCGCTCGCTATCTGCATTTCGAAGTCCTCATGAGGGAAATCAATTCTGGATTTACTCATGTCCCAAATTAAATGTGTTGTAATGGTTACGAAGAAATTTACGAGAAGAATAACTTACAAGGTGACCGTTCCGCTCCCCTTTTTAAGGCAATGCGTTTTGAAAATATAGGTGGATCTCCGCGTTAAATGGGTTTGTTGACCGCCTACGATCAATTTATTGGGTATTAGAAGCATTTCCTCCCTAAATAGCGCACAAAATTAAAAACATTAAAAACTCCAGTTGTTTTATAAACCAAGTTAAAGCACTCTAGGCGACCTGGCTACGTTCCAGTACTCCCTCAGAACGAAAGCCGTTGAAGAAGAATTCTGGAAATTCACCCCGGCTTTTTACACCACTTAAAGCTCCAGCATACTATCATAACTGTGTGAAGCTGGTATTGAGGGATGGTTGATAAGCTTACTTCAACGCTACTTCTCTAAGACGTTCAAATCGGAAACGAAGCCCATTACTCCTGGCACTATAACTGCGTGATACAAGCCGCCCTTCCTTAACTCTTTCTGTTCAGTTATTATTGTCTAAACTTCGGTCAGAAAATACACGGAGGACTCTGACCTATACGAGGCCGTAATGAGGCACTCGAGTGGTTTTCGGAGAATGGACTTCCCCGAGAAAGGATGTTGATACGCGCCAATCGCTTCACGCCATAATCTCGTCTCCAGTACATAATCAAAATTCTTGGACGTTATTTTAAACAGTGATCATGTGGGTGGGAATGCCGTCGCTTATGTTTCTCAGTTCCCCTCGGAGTAAACGTCTCAGTGACACCCAACCAAAAGAAGCTTCAAGTGGCTGGCGCTGCATCGTCGCCCACCACTTAATCAACAACATAGGGACCCTACATGGATCTCAGACCGGTTGGATGCCGGCTGATGGGGCCATCGGTTCCAGACGCGACCCTCCGACAGTCTTTCAACCGAACTGGGCGAAATCTGTGCGACTGAACGAAATAATTTGCATTATTTGTGATCTCGTGTCCTCGCCGCTAACTGGCCTTATCAACCGCAGAACATGTGCGGATTTCAGATCAGCGTGCAGTTCAACCGATCAATAATACAGAGCACGCATCATTTGTACAGGTCAAACGTGACTGTGGGTAAGACGAGTCGTTTACATGCGTCCTTTGATCTTTTTCTGTCAGAAATCAAGCTTCCATTGTTTCGGCAGTATTTGTCATCACCCCATGCGTTGGTAACACTCTGGACACAGTTAGTTGACACAGAAAAGTCCATATTTCCTGCGGACCCAACATGCTCTGTCACCCGTAGACTAAGAAATCTACCAATTTACACACGATTTACAAAGACCTCTCCTAATCAACACTTGGAACACCGATTGACCAGTGCAACTACTAAGCGCTTCGAGGAAGTGGTTTTTGCAGATTCTATTGGGTCGTAAACTGTGTCGTGACTTCTGTGAACGAAGGACAAACATCATTGTTTTCTTGTGCTACGCATGATGAATCTGCGTGGCGATTTTCAAGGAACAATCCACAGCGCGTGGGAGTTTCAATATCCAATCACATGGTGGTCTCGTATCAACCCATGTGCCGATGGAGATGTTAAATGACTGCATAACTCTTGTTGCAGCTGGCTCGACCGACAACGGTTGAACCCAGGAGCCTCGGTATGTTGAGGAAACTGGGTCCATACCAAGGTTAGGTGTTGATTGAGGTCAGACATTGACTTACAGCTAACCTTTGTATTGATTAACATTAGCCAATTACCCAGTTCAATATTGTCGAACTTTGTAAACACAATTAGCACCAATTGCCATTATCAACCAACCCTCGATAGCGTTTAAGATTTTTAATGGCTTTACTAGGGCAAAAAGGACCTTTAGCACTGAAAAGCAACAATACTACTTATGAAAAGCGTCTCTGTTTCTTTGCTCCAAATCTTCCGGCGAAACTACAACTGTGAGCTGGTGGAATTGCGACATCTAGTCGTCCTATGGGTTGAAATGATTTGCATGGAGACTCGCTAGAAAAGAGGTGATTGCAGGCATCACCAATGAAGAGGGAACTGGTGTTTTCTTGGATTAGATGCATTGATAATCCGCTGGAAAATTAAATTATTTTAAAAAGCCTACGCATGACCGCAAATCTACAACTTCAGCGGTCGAGGAAGGTCTTCGACAGAAGAAACCTCTCAGAATATCGCATTTACCGCAGACGACATCCACATGATGACTCCAGGATAACCGACTGTTGAAAATAACGCCGAGGAATTTTGCTTTGAGCTCAAGGCAACATTTTAGAGTCAAACAATTTCTGGAGTGTCCGAGTCTGCTCCCAGGCAGCACGCAATAGAGATGCCTTCTGGTCTGTTCAGCAGAAGTTTACTGCAGCTCTTGGCGTCCACCAGCATGTTGGATACGTTCTGGATTCGTGGGTTCAAGATATTCACGTGCCCGGCGGATTTGAGGATTGAGACATCATTCAACACATCGGGTCCAGAGTCCACAGAGAAACGACTCCCTGGCGACTTTTGAAGATTTTCCCGTGGTGATTTGCATAAACCGGGTGACGCCTGCAAACATCGATCGACTATGAGAGGTGTTTTGTGGCCAAGGTGGCGCTTTGTTTGTCGTTGTGTAGACGCGTCGCCAGCGGCGACCGTGTGTGCAAGAAAGTGTGCCATGGCTATGCACCCATAGTGCCTCTATAAGCGGGTTATGGGCGTGTTCGTGCCAACTCAAATCCGTTATTGTCCCCGTTTCTGGTGGGTCTAAAGGTACACCGGGACTCCATTGTGGCAGGATCGAAGGTCCAATTTATTGCTCCATTGAAACCTGCGGTGGGTCCATAGACAACGACCAACCGCGAACCATCACAACGCTCGCCTGGTGGTCCCTATCACTCGGGGTACGAGTTGTGTAAGCCACATATGTCGTTTAAAATATAAAATAGCCACAGCACAGAGTGCTGTAATCGTGAAAGCCTATCTATTCCGCTTCGCTTTAGGGAAATGAGTGCCGCTCAAACGGCCACATTATGTGAGCACCAAGACCTACGAAATTTGGCAATGGGGGGAGAAGTCGAAGGATTGTGAAGATATAAACCCACGGGGACCGCTTTCCGTCTGTGTGACTATGTTTTGTTCATGGTTTAAGAAAGTTTTACAAGTCTCCCGTCGGCCGGTTCGCTGCATTGCCTTTGATTGGATACAGTGACGTTGGCGGGGGCATGATAACCGTTAGGGCACTCTAGACAGCTCGATCACGACCCCGCGACCTTTGGGGAGTTAGTGTGTTCCTCTGGAGGGTAATCGGGCCGAGAGGTGTCTCTAAATATCATGTCGAGGCAAACCTGAATCCCCCACTCAAGTGTGAAATCCCACGACTACAAAGTTGCCTATTAGATGCTTCATGGGAATTAGCAGCAGGGGAAAAAAGAAATTGACCCCTTACCCGAGGGGGTTCGCGATGTTTTTCCTGAGTTTAAAAACGAGGAGAGGGTAGTGATCGATGAGTGAAAGCCGCCCCACCCATATCCGCCAACCTGTTGGTCCACTCGGGCTAAACCAATCAGGGCCCCGAAGCGCGCTCTTGGGGGCTGCTCGCTACCAGCAAGTGTGTGTGTGCGCGTGCCCGCACTGACAGAACGTAGTCATGACGACAAATGCGCACGTGTATCCACGCGCGGCCCACATAGGCACTAGTGCGGTGTGTGTCTGCCTCACGCGACTTGCGCGTTGACCCACTCCAAGGTCACGATCTGATTGGCTAATGGCTGCGTACATGTGACCACTAGCAGGAAGGACAACTCGCAAAGCGCCGCGCTGCACTCATTTTTAGCCTTCGTAGCCACCATCCAAGAGGAGGAGGAGGCGGCCTCGCTAGTGGAGCATTCTTGATGGACCAGCAACACGGTGTTTACCATAACGCCACGGATCAGGAGGTGGAGGAGGAGGAAGAGGATTTCATCGTCATAGAACCAACGGATCCAGACGAGGATCGATTGAAAGAAGCGGCCTTGATCAATGCTCAACGGCTAAACACCCCGGCCAATCAGGAGCCACCCCCTCTTACTCCCAACCCACCCGGCCTTATCAGTATCGATATCCCCAAAAATGCAATCCCTGGGGACCCCCTGGTTCTCAACCAGATTTTAAGAGCACTCACCGCTAAATTCCAGCAACAACACCAACCACAACAGCAGCAGCAGATTCCCGTCACAACCACAACCCTTCATCTCCCGCAGCTCCAAACCCAACAGCCGCGTTTCCTGGTCGCTTCGGCCAACAATGTCCTCACATTACAGGCCCCGATTCAATCAAACGGTGGCGGTACGCCCGTACAATCCTTCATGGTCCATTCGCTCAATGGGTTGCAGGCTGCGCGTCTCTTGAACCTTCCTCCATCGACGCAACAACAACCCATTACCTCGACGCTGACCGTCCCATCAACCTCAGTCCAGCAGCTTATCTCGACCACTCCCTCGCTGTCCACAGTGTTGGTTAACTGTGCGACGGCCAATCTGCTCACCCAACTGGCCAATTCAATTTCCTCCTCCATGCTGAGTTTCGCACAGGCCGTTGCGGCTGACAAGCTCACTAACCCCGCAGCGCAGATCGCTGAGGTATCCCAGATGTTGGCGGTGTTGACGAGCCTCGCCAGCAACCTCGCAAGCGCTCTCCCGGGTCTAGCTACGGCTCGGAGTCCATCCACCGTGCTGACGGCAACCGTGGCAGCTCCGGTTTCAAGTACCATCCTTTCAAGCCTTATCGCGCATCCGCAGACTGTTGTAAATAGACCTCAAAAATCCTCCGAACCCTTCGCCCCTCTCCCCGTCCTATCCATCCAGCCTCCTAAGGCGAGTGTCCTTGACAATGCAACGACGGTGTTTCCATCGCAACGACAAGGACTCAAGAGTATCGAAATTAAACTCGAACCCCCGTCTCCCCACAATGGGGAGAAGAAGTCTTCGTCCACTGCCGGTGGCCTGGTGACTAATTCGGGGAGGTTATTGAGCAGTGTCAAGTTGTCGAGTCCGAGGCGATTCGTGTGCTCTTTCTCCGGCTGCAACAGAGCCTTCAACTGCCGCTTCAACCTGGTCGAACATCTACGTATACACACAGGCGAAACCCCATTCGTGTGCCCGGAAATTGGGTGTCAGAAACGGTTCAAGAAACGCTGGCTCCTCTCAGCTCACGCGAAATCCAATCACGCCGAGGCATCCACTGCACGGCGGAGGAATCTTGTGGTATCTGATGCGTCACTCGTGGCACACAGTGAGAACAACCAGCGTGAGCTGGAGACGTCGAAGCCCAAGAAATTGTTTAAGTGTCCCTACGTTGGTTGCGCCAGAACGTACTCGGCGATTAGTCAACTTCGTGGGCATATTAGCATCCACATCGGTGAGAGACCTCGTAGCTGTACTCACACTGGTTGCAACGAATCCTTTGAAAACCTGACCGATCTTCTCAAACACCAGTTGACCCATATAGAAACTGTTCTCCCGCCCGGTGGACAGCCACCTGTACCGACCACCCTGGCGTCCTCCGTCACCCCCAGCATTGTTGTCTCCTCTCCGCAAAGGATCTTTTTGCAGACAATCGCTCCCTCCGGCGTCCACCTCAAGAGCCTCATCGGTTCACCGCAGCAATCCCTTAAACCGGAGCCCCAGGATTCCTTGGCGACGTCAGCAGTCTCCTTGGCTCCGAAGATTTCCATTGGAGGGCCCGGAGCCAACCGGATGCTGTCCAAAGTTCCGCTGGTTCAACGGTCCCCCAAAGCCGCGGCTACGCCCTCAGCCTCAGCGCTGGCTGAAAAAGCCATTGTGGTTGCGGGACCCTTTGGACGCCGTCGACACATCTGTCCCATGGCCGGCTGCACCAAGATATTCCCGAAACTGAATAAGCTTCGCGAGCACATCTGCCGGCACACCGGAGAGCGTCCCTATGCCTGTGAGGAGTGTCCGGCGACCTTTGTAAGGATGTACGACTTGCGCCGGCACGCCATGATTCACGTAAGAAAGAAGGGGAGTATTCTCAGCAGTGGCATTTGAGATGTCGAAGAGGAGGTTTCGTATCGATATTCCCGCATTTTTACGCCTTGGGTGTTGTGCGGCCTGAGTCGTTTGGTTTGTTTTCTTGTTTCAATCATCCCACCCTCCATCTCCTCTCGCGACAATCTCTCACCGTCTTTCCTGTAATTCAGCACGCGTTATTTATACTTCATACAGTACTTTCTTTTTGAAAGAATCCATTGGCTGTGTCCCTCATTCCGCTGCAGCGCTTAGTTTTTTTTCAGGATGGAGTTACGGTTACTGTGAATAACGTATGCTAATTGTTCTTGCCAAATGATAAT
Source organism: Proteocephalus fallax (assembly GCA_028672205.1). Lineage (NCBI taxonomy): Eukaryota > Metazoa > Platyhelminthes > Cestoda > Proteocephalidea > Proteocephalidae > Proteocephalus > Proteocephalus fallax. The sequence goes on along the minus strand of JAPUBX010002307.1, from coordinate 27,267 downwards.
GACTAGGCTTAGGGGTGATGGGGGCCTTGGATAATCATCATTGATTGGTTTGCGAGGCCTTAATGCACACAGGGAGGATGGACACATTCACGAAACTGCAATTTAAACGCCAGTATTTAAGTATCCTTCGAAAAACCAGCGGGGCTTTCGTTCTTGAGGAATCAGGGTTCGACCCTCAGGTCAGGCTACCGCCAGTAAACGTCATCATGGTACCTTTCAAAAAGCCGGGGTAAGCTCCAGTGGGAGGTATCCGCACACATTTGATTTTGGACCAATCCGCATGAACAGAGCGTGATTGTACTTTTCCGAGATGACCTCAACATTGTATCTGAAAAAAATAACGGGCCTAAACATTTAATCATTTGTGTACGAAAACCGCTGTAACGGCTAGCCGTAGATCGTGTTTAATTTCGTCTGAGGCAAGGAAATCGCCAAAGATAGCCCTCTGGGTGTGCAATTCGGCTGTTGTAAGTTCGGATACACAAATGATTTAGTGCATCGACGAAAAATGCAAGTTCGAATTATTTGAATACGCGTGCGAGAGGTCGTTAAGTTCCAAATTCTGACAAAATTACGCTTTGGGAATATAAGCATCCAAAGGGTGAGACTGGCGAAAATCAACTCAGTCGTAAATTAATAACCAGTCCGATTTTACGACTTCACCTATCCTTTTTAAACTACCAGGAAGTGGTGGGACTAACAAGGAGACTATAACTGAATCCACAGGATAATTCTAGGCCGTTGAATGTGAGGCCTGAGGCGAATCGACGCTAAATACCAACATATTTAATTGTGAAACGACAAGCTTACATGAAAATATAGCGACGTAGTAAAGAAGACTGTCATTCGGAATTTTCTAGAGGTTTATTTATCTTTTCGATTTACCGATATTTGCAATAACTTATCTGAGATATTAGCGACATTTGGACAATCATTATAATGTTAAATTATTTTCGTCTCTTGTCGACTCTTGATCGATTTTCCCTATGCCCAAAACGCCAAGTTTACGCTTGATATTTTAAAGTTTCATTTTAAACGCCGTGGGTCCTCGTGGCCTTAGCAAAACGATTAGAGGGCCAAAGGTCTGCTTGGCAATTTGTGCCGTGGTATGATTGGTCAGAATATATGACTAATACAAAAACGGACGCTCTGGGTGTGAGTCATGCTGTGGGAAGGGGGGGTCCCTGCAACCTATATGGACTGTCTCAAAACTTATGGCTGATTGGAAATTTGACCTTAGCTAATTTAGTTTGTCAGATGTGTGGTAATTTTCTCCACAAACATGACGAAAATTCCCGAATTGAATTATAAATCACCGCAGTTGACACGTACTCGAAACCACTGGGCAGCAGTAAATTCTAAATTATGAGTGCGCGCAATTCCCACGCCAAGTAAGCCAAAAAAATCGATAATCGCTAAGGATATTAGTGAGGATCGACTACGATTGGTTCAACAGAATTATTTAACCTTGCCGCCAACTATTGTATTGTGTTCTTTTTTCCTACCGTTCAGCGTGTAAAATACTTTTCTCGTTGTAGTCGGACAATTATCGCATGAAACATGGTTTTCTTGTCCATGATAGTAATTAAGCCTTTTTTGAGTCCATCTCAGCGTCCAACGATGTTATTGTCAACACAATATTTCGCTTCCATAGGGCTTCTCTGTGCTGCCTGAAAGGAGGAATGCAACAGATTTCTGTAAATTGAAATGCAATTGGAAATCGTTTTTTTGAAAAATGACAGCGGTCTCCCGCGCCACTCCGTTTCGCGTGGGCAGGGTCACGGATCAGTGACTCAGCGCTTTCACGACCCCGTGCCGACCAATGGACGAGCGTCCACCCGCCCCGTCATTGCCCACCCAAGGGCGTTCCCCAGCGCGTTAAATTGGTGTACCGGAATGACTAGCTGCGTGCCTGGGTGGAACACAAGCCCTAGTAAACCCACTAAACAACCAAAGAACGTTGATACGAAATTTCGATTAAGACATCCATCAGGGTGGAATAGTTATTGAGGCACACGAGGAGATTTTGGTGAAAATGGTACGGGAACATACAAGGGGTCTGATCACACGCCTGAAAGAGTAGGAAGGAGGATTTCACCAAGATTACTGGGGCAAGACATCGACTCTTTCCAGCTGCAGTCGTCGCCGAAACTTCAATCGATCAACTTCATTTCAAAAAGACCTAGGTTGAACATTCAAGTTTCTGTGTACCGGTGGAGAACGCATGGAGTGGCCAGTCGAATATTGATTCGGTGACCATAATTCTAAAATAATGACTGTTAAAATAAAATAATTGATAATCCGCCGAGAAAGCTTAGCAGAAAGCACACGAAGGTTAAACAATCAACAGCTTCCCACAAGCATGTAATCTATTGACCAAGATGTCGATATGATTAAGACTAGGGACTAGACATTTTTATTTTCCGAATCTGAGGGCTTGTTTGTCTTTGTGTATTGGATTGAATCGATAATTTTTTACGAGTCTACCGCAGTAAGCCATGTAAATCATCGAATAAAAAACCCTAGGAAAAGTCGAGTGGCCGATCGCTTTATGCAATATTTCTGGAAATACAACGCTGTAGAGCATTAAAATGAAAGGAAGCCATGCCTAATCGTCGATATACTTCTCGAAAATAAAAAAAACGCAATCACAGTGCGCTAATTAGGATTACTTATAACACAATAAACTGGGCTAATAGTGATTGGCTGCAAATGGCCGTTAATGGACCAACAAGTAGACAGGTTGACTAGACTTGCAGTGTGTTAGGTGAAAATATTAATAATAATGGTATTCGCTTTATTAAGGAAACGATGAAACAATAATTATTTATTGAACATGATTTATTTAATATATTTTAAATACGTGAGTATTAAATCGACTTCATTGCGAGTAAAAATTCAATCGCTTATACAAGGCAATTTCTGAAATTATTTAACGAAATTATGGCAAACTATCATACTTTTAACGATCTACTTAATGCATGCAATCAAGTAGAATATGTGATGAATATTTAGAAACGCAAATTTAAAGACAAGTTCCATCTTATTATCGATGAGTAGCATGTCAGTGAAATTGATAATTTTTAACTCCACATCTATCTATTTTTGACGAAATTGATGATCTTGCTCAGTTAATGACAACATTAGGAATCAACGCTTGCGAATCGCTCACTTCCAGTGATACTGAAATTTAAGGTCCCCATGGCTCCAATTAAGCTATATTTAAAATGATCTGAAACCGACGAGGCGTATTTTTGTCTCTGTTACCATATTATATTGCATGACAGATGGATTGCTTAGTGTTAACTTACACCAACCTCCAGACAATTCAATTTGAACTGATGACCAAAGCACACTCAAACAAAAGCAAGCCATAAACATAAATTAAATACTGGTTCCACGGAACCTTCACATTTCTTTAAATAGGCAACCCGTTCACGATAATGTCAATTTAAACTGGACGGTTTGGGGGTTCGACTCTTGAGCTTGCCGTATGGTTTGGAAATGCCTTATTAGTGTGGAATGGATGCCAAAACAATTAAATAAGGACCGATTAATCTTTCATTGTATCTATGTAGATGCAGAGATTGTCTGATTTTCCAACTCTAGAACACGCAACATACAATTACCCATGGGAGAAGCAATCCACTATTCGATCAAAACCTCACAATGCTACAGAATGGCATTCACCGAAAGTGATAACAAAGAACAATCGAATTTGGATATTTCCGCATTTCTGACTTACACAAACGTGTCTCAACAATTCCAGGCAAAAGATAACTATAATTAGCAGCGGAATGACCAGCTACATGGTGGCTGGTATTTTTTTGATCCATTAAAGTTTCTCAGCGAATTTGTAAACACTAATTTGCGAACTTTGTTTTCAAATATCACAATTCGAGCCTACGACCAAATTATGACGCATTATTATATTCGACTATTTTTCAGGGGGTTTATAATTTGGCTCGGGCTACATTGTGTCCAGACAATTGGTGAATAGCGCGTATAAAGTCGCCCCACGGAATCACCCAGAGAGAGAGCTCTCCCCTTCCCTCCAAAACTCATTGGTCGCCACGGTATTGCATCGACTTTTGGAGACTCGCCCCATGTTGCATTCTGATTGGCTATCAGGTAAGCGGCGCACATAATTGTCGGTTTGGGAAGCGCGCTGGTTTCGCTGGTGTTCTTCGTACCAATAACGCGGATCTCGTGCGGTAAAACAAGGATTGCTCCTTCCTGAGAACTACCAGGGTTTCCAATTGAATTCGTGTTACCCTCTGAATATGGTCAATCAACTTTAATCGACTCGAATTACTTTTTTTTAATGTTTGCTCAACAATTATTGTAAATCATCGCGGATGGAAGCGATTTACGGATTTGTTAAGAGACGGGAATAATAAAGGAGGAGGAGGAGTAGGAGTAGGAGGAGGAGGAGTGGAGAAGCAAGAGGGGTTGGGGAAACTTATTAACCGACAGGACAGTATTTGTTTTAACAGAAGTCAATATTCTCATTGCACGCAAAAGTGGTGCGACAACGAAGATATTTGTTCATAAATGCCCAATCTGAAACCCAAAATTGCGATTATGATAATCAATGTTTCGTTATTTTAAAGTAAGCATTCCTGTTTCCTAAAAATCGATGCAGGATATTCTGTTACGCCTCCGCCTAACACCTCCAAGACGCCAAGCAATGCGCTAGTCATTATGGTAATCTGGCCAGGCAATGACCGTTGCCATGGTTATATTTTGTTTGCTTGCAGTGGGGTCACGCTGGACAAAATTCACGCCACTTCACGTGATCTGCCAAAAGTCCTCTCTTGGCAACCAACACTCCTAGCGGGGATTCACTATTCTAACTACCCGCAACTTGAAGCTTAGAAAAATGGGAAATCTGAACTCAAACTCATGATGACGATACGTCTTTTGTGTATCCAAACAGTCCGCATTCATTCACGATAAACATATGGCGCGTGCTCCTGCCAGTCAGCTGCTTATTCTGAAAGGTTTGGTCATCGTGACCTTATTATTAATAATAATAATAAAGGTATTCGCTTTATGAAGGTCACGAGGACCAGAACTTTTAGCATTAAATGTTACAACAAACAAAAATGATATAAGAAGTGGCGATTGTACATAGCAGGTGAAAAACAATTTAACAGGAATGAACGAAATAAAAACGAGGCAAATTTGTAAGAAAGGTAAATTAAACCCTCGAAGTGTACAACGTCTGGCAGCCATTGAAATGCCTTGTCCATAACGCGCGCCCATCAATCAACCCAACTTATTCATGTTCTTAACATTATTATTATTATTATTATTATTATTATTATTATTCATGTTTTCCTCTGATTACAGCTGCCGAATCACGGTGATCGGAAGACGGTTGGCCGAGATCCACGTAGAAGGAAGCGATTTTTTCGCCTTCCAAGGTTCGATATGTAAGAGTTGGCGACAAATGAGTCAGTGTCTTTTCAGCCGTAGATAGTGCGTCTTATATATACTTATATGTGCTTGGAATTGCTACAGCTCAAATTCTTGGCGTCTTCTTTGACTATTGAAGCGTCAAAGAAACCAAAGCATCGTGCAGCTAGCCGGTGAACCGCCATTCGCCGTTATCATAACATCCTAACAATAACCAGCCATACAGAAACGTTTACTGTGAACACAGCCCACAGTCTGCGTCAGCAATATCTGTAGCCCCGATTTATGGAGCGTCAAATAGTAAACGTTCGTCCGATGATGAACGATTGACAGCTGCACGGTTAATAGACCGTGTCCGTCATATTTCATTTTGGAGAATTGCGCGTCCCGGTTCTCCGCCAAATTTCTTCTATCTATGGTTTGGTAAATGACGAAGTACATTAAAAACAGTATCAATATCTCTTGACCGGAGAGACCAGTTAGTATCCTCGCTAGACTGGTGAGGGCCCTGGGCTCGAGTCCTAGGTCAGGCTACAGCGGAGGTCACTAGGGACACCGTCAGGTCAGATTTAAGAAGTAATTTTGCAGCGACTCTGGGTGAACAGGGGTTTGATCACGTGACCTAAATAAAGCAAATATATTCCCTGAAGGTTTTGTTCCATACTCACAAGTATATAGAAAATTTGGAGCCACAATAATAAGACTAATGTCATTCGCATTATTAAGGTTACGATGACAAAAAGAAAAATGGCACTAGAAGTGACTAATATATATAAAAATATAGAAAAAGTTAACACCGAAAAGCGAAATAAAAACGAGGTAAATTTTGCAAGAAGGGCAAATGAAATCCTCAAAGAATCGGGGTGTTGATCTTGCTAGAGTCAGCATTTAGCGGCGTCTATCCCGTTACTGTAAAAAATGAAGCGTTGCGGCGAAAAATACTCGGTCGTGCAAAATCGAGGTTACCTACCAATCTGATGGATTCGGGCCAATCAAATTCCACCTTTAACCATAACTCATTCCTCTCAGCTGTTCGTTTGCATATTATTTATCCCACCGGACGTCTACACCTTTATTGACCAATAAAATCGAATGCACACGTTTGAAAAAGAAATCGATACCCACCACAGCCAATGGAATCTCTTTTGGATTGAAATCATTGTTATTAGCAAAATGGATGGGCAACCAGGTGAATTTAAAATTTATCATAGCAAGAAAATATCTGGACGTTCTGCCGACGTTCTGCCAATGTCGAGCACTAAAATTATTTAAATTAACCAATTAATTCGAGCCATTTATGGTTTTAATTATTAAACACATGATATGCAGGGCTTGCGTGCTGATTTATTTGAGAACCCCATATTAAACGCAAATTCAAACACAGACGTCACCCTGGTTAAATACGATTCCAAATGAAGGTTCGCCATTTTGGCCCTCTTCTTCGTTTCACTGCTCTAATTAATCAATTGTGGCGCTGCTTGGTGCACAAAAGCAGTCTGTTTAAGCTCGTTTTCTTTGTAAAACTTTGTAGTTAATTTGCTCGAATGCTCCAACATCCCTCACCAACAGATACAGATGCACCTCTTCCCACCCAACAACGTGGAGTCCTTTTTAACTAATTAATATGCGGGTCACACCGAATCGGGGTGTTTCTGGGTGGATTGACGTGCACGCACGAGGTACCCTGTGGCCGCATCGCAAATCCCCCACCCGCCCCGATCGATACAGTGATGCTGGTGTTTGCGTGCTTTGGCTTGTGTGCACGCCAGTGCCCGCAGATTTCGAGGTCACCCTTCGCCGATTGGCTGGCGCAGTCAGATTCGGTGTGGCGGGGGTGATTCACTCAGCACCACGGGAACCTGGTGTCGCCAGATTCACGCTGTGAGAACGTGCAGGTGTAGCACGGTGGTACCTCCAAGGAATTCAGAACCCTGTAATACTCCGTCCATGCACGATCTAGTATTTTATGCAATGAATATAATCGAGTTCAGGATTCGGCGACATCGCGTGTTTAACAAAATGGTGGGAGAGCATACTTTTTTCAATCCGAAATAATGTTTGGGGAACTTTTATCATTCAATATAGCATCGCTACTGACATGTCGCAAGTAGAACAGACCCATTGTATGGGCGATCAGTTTAAAAAGACTTGAACAAGCCGGCAAACATTCATGTTAAATGTGTGTGGTTAAAAAACTGAGCTGATGCTTACGCTATAATTTTAATTTAGTTACCATAAGAATCGGATCTGAAGAATACGATCTCGGTTTTTTCATTGAAAATCATTCCTAATCAAGTTGCATCTAAGTTAGCTATATTTTAGCTTCGACTTAAGCCCCCGAATTTTTCAACATAACCTCAGCATGCACCAATAACAAGTCACCATCTTTCGTTGCTATCATTTCACCTGGTCGTCTTTCTCTTAACTGGCCCAACAGAATGTCTCACTCAAAAAAGGATATTACTAATTGGATCGCACACTGATCCCCCACTACTCGACATGACGGCAGCAGAATCCCCAAACTCTCCCCAAAATCACGGTGAGGTACGACAGCTTACCCGTCCCACGTTTGTGGCTGTCTTACCCACCAGTCAAAATGATTGCAGCGTCTAGCAATTTACTTTCCCTTTCTTGCAAATTAACCTTCTTTTTTTTCATAAACCATCAAGGGATGCATCTCTTGAAAATGCATGTTTCCTGTGCATCACCGTTTTTTATCATTTATTTGAATGCTAACGTTTTTTACCTCGTTATTTTAATGAAGCGAATACCATTATTATTATGATTATTATCATCATCATTTAAAGTCTTCGCATTGGCCGAAGTGATTTACAGAGAGAAAGGCAAGAATAAAGGATATTGGAGGGGTAACCTATTGCACGAGACGCGAGTTTGAAAGAATGTGTGAAATACCGTTGAGGAATGGCGTCTTGGATGGAGTGTATAGATTAGAAAAGAAAACGAAATTATCTTTTAAACATCTTCAGATTATTTGAGGCCAGAGCAGCAGTATACTCAGAGAAAAATCAAGTCGCCTGAAAAGACAACAACATCGACATGATTACTCCAAGAAGGCTGAATTTAAAAAAATGACGGCCAGCAATTTGGGATATTCAACTGGGCGCGAAATTATTTTATCGACCAATCGGCGGTTTGTAAACATCTGCCCTGGAAATGCAATCGAGCAAGCAGAAGCAGATCGTTTTCAGAAGACTATCTGAGCAATGGGCACGAAGATGATTAGATCGGAGTGAAGTTAGTGGGGTAGTTAGGCGTTGCAACGGTGGGTTCGGATAGGGCACCGATTACCTTGACCTTCGCGATATCACTACGAGCTGCGGGAGGTCGAGGTGTGTTAGAAGGAAGCTGCATAGGTCACATCTCGGGTGTCGATCCAGGCTACAGATAGGGTAGTCACACTCGCACCGTCAATTGTCTTGACTTCAATCCTTGTTAAGACAGTGTCTGGCAAACGCCCGGAGCAATTGCTCATCATGGAGATCCGCTTTTCGAGGAAGCTTAATGACGCCAGGTCTACTCGCGAAATCTTTCATGTCGTCCGCAAGTTCGGTCCTTCTTTTTTTAAATAGCGTGGGGGAGACGTGTTACCATAATTTCGAAGTTACGCGAGCAATTAAGATATTTCGTGTAGTTAATGAGTCTAAGAAACAACTCACAATTCACCATAGCACGGTGGAGCGCTCTCAAGGCGTCGACGTTTTTTGTGTTTATCTGCAGCACAGTGCGTCTAAACTATGAGCTCAGGATCGCCATTCTACTCTATTCTAAGTAGTCATTGCTTCCCCGATGACATAATGTAGGAGGTACATCAGGCGTTTAATATCGCACGAGAGTCTGTCAGAGATACACATCTGTCGAAGGACTTCAGGAGACCCCGTAATTTGGTTCAATTGCAATCGAACTCGGCAATTTACTGCCTGGGTTTGTCTTCCTGGATTGGCCTATCCCAACAAGGATTGTAGTGACTCGTTATCCCCTCTTCCGGATATGGGATTCTGACCTAAGAAATGGATACACGTCCCAGGCAGCCATAATGAGGAGACGCATTGAAATAAAGGAATGGATATAATGAGATAAACAGATATAAATAGATGGCGAGGTTATATAGTCTTTGGATGGTATTTATAGCCGAAAAACATCGATGCTGGTCCATGAGTTTTGAAAGGAATGATGTTGCTCAAGTCTCGGCGACTGTGGATGAAAACAGCTGGGAGGCATCCTGTTTTGTGTGGCTTCACTCTAGATGAACCAGATGACAGTCTTCGTCGTCATGGAAGATGGCCACGCCGTGTAATGGTGGTTGACACAAGATGGCGTCCTATTGGCGCGTTCTTGACATTGTGTGTCCTTGAAATGCCGCGCAATGTCCTGTTTAAACACGGGGGCGTTTCATTACCCCCTTCTCGTGTGGTGCACTGTCCTCAGTGCTCGTAGAGACGATGGTCTTGACGATAGGCGACGGTTAGGTTAGTTCCGAAACGAGTAAGCACACGGAAGTGTCAGCGAATGCGCGTGTGCATCAAAAAAAGTGGTTACAGAGCCGGATGTCCACTGGAACCGCAGAAGTTTCACCAAGTATTGGTTTAATGGGTCGAGGCAGTCGTGTGTCACGCAAGGTTCGTTACTTCTGACGCCAATGCGGGATTCTGGCCAAAGAAATATTGGACCTTCGCTGGGGGTTTTATAACGGTATGCGTCTTCTGCCAGTTCCCTCTCATATCGTTTTCGCAGAGCCTTGCGATTCTGTGCCCTTTTGCGAAGTGAGGTCAGTTGGGTTGTATACTTCTGGCGTTACTGCTGCCACCTTATTTTTTTTATTTATCAAAATCACTAATTCTGGCAGCCCATAACAGGGTGTGGGAGCAGTTCATGGGAAATAATATGAAGAGTCGCGTCTTTGGCGGGTCTGTTGTTGTATTTATGCATGGTTCTTTGGCCGTATGAACCAATGAAAATAGAGTCCTTGATGGGCCTAATCTAGGACACTGAAAGACGACGGAGATCGACTGAGGCCACTGATGGTTAAAGTGTAGTGACCTTAAATTGTGTTTATTTATGTCCCACGCATGACATCCATTATACTGGCACCCAATTGGCTAACGCACAGGACACCGCATGCTGTGACCTTGACGTTGATAAATTAAGACAATTTAAGGTCACTACAAGAGAACAAAACGTGGTTGGCTGGTTCAGAATCGGTATAAAAACACGTTAAGAATGAATAAAGGTGAATTAATTCAAATAATTCTTGAGAAATACAACGGTTCTACAATAGGAAGAGAAGGGTAAAAAAGGGTGTTTAATGAGTAAAATGGTGTTTAATTTACTTAATTATAATTATGCTCACAATTGGGACGAGTCCGTAGTTAATGCTCTTCATCCATTATACCATTCTCTTCCTAGCCGTAGTCGTTCATCCTTTGCTTTGACAATTTCAATAAATTTGGAATCTCCCGGCCGGATATAATGAAAACAAGGACGTCGTTTCTTTTGTATTTGACAAGACGGGTTCTAAATTACAGCATAACAAGAGGAACTGCTTTATTTTCCAAAGAAAACGAATCTTTTGTACTTTCATCAATCCCACTAATGTACACACGATTACGTCCGGTCATTACGCCCCACGTTTGTCAACATTCACACCTGTTTATAAATTAGGCTGTTCAGGTCCACTCTCTAGAAACCCTCGGTGTTATGGTTTGTGAGAATAGTCGGTCCGGTGGAGATAAATCGGAATACACCAAATTTATAACCCAGTTAAAGTCCATGCATATAAAGAACGAAGGTTCTTGAGATATTTACCACAACACGAAAGGGAAAATAGCTCATTTAAACAAGGGATGGCAAGTGACAGAGTTACAGTCTCTGCTTCTTAGATGTCCGTTGGAGGCAAATTGGGTTTGTCCAAACCGAACCATGGACTGTAGCTGTGAAGATCTTTTTGGTTAAACCAGATTTTCGGATTGTTTGAGTGTGTGTATAAGTGTATGAGGTTATTTGATTACTCTGGTTATTTAGCCAGATGGAGTTTATTCGAGTTGAGGGATATCCGATGTAGACCAAAAAATCTTCTTTGGACTATCACAGACGCGTACGCTCCCTCGCGTCACTATTGATACTCTACTTATGTTTATAAGTAAACGGGTTTCTTCGAAAATCAACATCGGCTGACAAGAGGCCTGAGGGAATGTTCAGTTTTATTTACTTTATCGTTTAATCAAACATGGGCGTTAGCCTTAAGCTAACCCGACAGATCGCGTCTGTGGGACCACCCCTAAAAAATTCCCCCATTCTTCTCCGCCTGTCTTGATTGGCGCCTAACATGCATCATTGTTTATTATTATGTACACGCCACGAGTCCATTGGTTCATTTCAGACTAACTCGCTTAGTCATACCTGTGGACAGACAGCGCTTTGTTCACAATCAATGACACATTGTGACTGGATGGACAGACTATAACTCGGTTTCTTACCAGCTGTTGACTCTCATAAGATTTGACAGGTTGTTACTTACTGGAAGGACAACGTGATTCACAGATAATCACCTTTTTTGTTGTCCTTTCCAGGAACCATTATTTTTCGTACCGCTTCGATCCACTTAAATGCGAGAAAAACCGAATGCGAGTCTTTTTCGAATTTCGGGTTGAGATTTTACAAATGGTGTTCGCTTTTTAGGTCGTGATCACCAAAACAGCTCAGACACGTCAAACGTTTTCAAAATATTACGGATTTAGGGGTTAGTGCCAAATAAATCTAACCACAGCATCACGTGAGGCTTCCCTGGAACCCTCCATTCTGCATTTGACATGAGAATATAATGGTAATTCGAAGAGAGTTGGCTTTCAAGGAAGCGTCCGTGCCTGGCCTACAGCTTCTTCGAGTCTAGACATCGACGCCGTAGTTCGTTTTTGGAGACATGGTTGCGCCGGTCTGCTTTCAGTTGTCGCCGCAGACACCTGGAATCGGAAACATCAACTTCGCCTGGTGTCTTCGACGGATATTTGCAAAACCGACTCCAATCTTCTAAAATATGGTGGCTCATAATGTTAATTAAACAGTGCGAACGCGGTTGCAGAAATCAAGGGTGCCCGAAGAGAGAAAGGTTGAAGATCTGTCACGAAATAAATCTTTTACTAAATCCACCGATTCATTTGTTGTACTTGAATAGGTATAGATTTGATTTCTAAACGAATTGGATTAAGGTCTGGGCAAACGGTAGCCTTTTCGCCATGTAAAGGCAGTTGGTGCTACGCAATTCCCTGTTGCATTAATCCCAAAAAGTGTAATTGTCAAGGTCATCGCAAACACCAATCTTTGGTGAATCGCTGGGACATTGCAAGAACGCCCATATACAAATATCCACAGGTTTCGGAGAGGAAGTCAGTTGTGTGTCTGTGGGAATCTTTTGATAATTTATACAATTATCAGTGAGGTCAGCATCATGTGCTATCAAACCCAGCCTCTCCGTCTCCATTGGTCGTGGAACAAGTTGGAGGATCATGGCCTGATTGATTGTATGGGCAATCATGTCGGAAACTGAGTTGTTCAGGCGTTCGGCAACGGAGGTATCTTTGTGGACTCAACCAGAAAATGTAGCGTCTTCGTTAGTGGACGAACACTCTTTGCCATCATGGATGCGGGCATCTTTATTTTAGTACTTTGTGGATGGTCCTTCGAAGTGCTTGCAACCATACACGAGGAACCGGTCACGCCAGCTATAGTAAAGTATTCCCCAAAAATCGAAATGGAAACGGCTAATCCCCGTGAGCTCATTATCGTGACGATAATTGAACTGAAGAGGACACTTAAGGAATAAGTAGGTAAAAACCAGTGAATATAAAAATCGATATAATTTAGTAAAATATAATATACACATCGTTAGGAGAAGAAACATCAGTCTTAACCACACGTATATCCACTCACTGAGAATCTTTTGTCAGCAGGTTTGGGTTCTAGAACAAGCGAAGGGGGTATGTTTCGAATCGTTAACAATTGGATAGATTATACGATAATGCAAAGTGGATTTCGTGTTAACTAAAATGCCACAAAAATCTAACTAGAACGCAGTACTCCGTTTAGAACTATTACTAACACCTAGTCGGGTTCAAGTTATCATTAGGTGTTCCTGTTTGTGAGCATACGTATGTATGCGGTGGATAAGTCAACAGAGTCTGCGAAACAGAGTCTGTCTCATATACATGAAAAGTACGGATTAAAGAAGCGAGGGTTTTGTCTATGTATTAATTGAATTGTGATTCGACGAACCAGATGTGATCGGCAGCGGAAGTACGGGAGGGAGCTCCACGATCTGGATCCAAGTTGCCGGGCAAAGTTGGCACCTCAGTCGGTTTCGTTTCTAAAACAACCGAAAGTCACGATATTTATAAATCTTGCTGTTGTAGTTGTATGCATGCAACGATGACCAGAAAATTCAGTTTGTGTCCATAATAACACGCGTAAAATAGCACGGATTCCTTGTCTGTTTCAACCAGTATCGATCCCTGTCTACTTGTGGAGAAGTCTTCATAGGAGGTGGAAGTTGTGGCAACCACGACCACACAGTCTCCAAGTCACTAGATAACCGGGCATATTTTTAATACTGGCCTAATCCGTGGTTGTCTGACCCAGGATTCGATGCCAGGTGCCTGGATAACAGAGCGAAAAAGCTGATCACTACATTATTGGGCCATTTAAGTTGGCAAGAGGGCTACGAGGAAGATTTGAGTGTGAAAGGAAGGAGATCTGGTTAATTTATAGACGCACCAAAAGTGTTTGGAAGCAAGGGTATCGCGGTGCGTTCAACCCTGGCGGTGTTCGAGGCTGCAAGACAACGTCTCGCCTTGGGTGGTGGCAAAGTCCTCTTCTCCATCATGGAAGCCGTCATTTTTCTTTTAGAACTTTGCGGAGGGTTCTTTGAAGTGCTCGCAGCCGCCGAAGATTGGGGGATGTTTTCCTCCTCGCTGTCAAATTGCGAGGCGTCGGTGGATGTCTGCGAAATTAGGCATTTCAGAGGCCCCTCGACAAGTTGTCTAGAGCTGGACACGTCAGCTTCAGGTGCTGGCAAACCCGGTCTCTCTGTCTCCATTCGTTGTGGAACAAGTTGGAGGATCACGGCCTGATTGATTGTATGGGCAATCATGTCGGAAACTGAGTTGTTCAGGTTGGCCGTAAGGTTCGTCATGGCAGCGAGTAGTTGAGCTACACTTTTAAGGTTGTCACCGGCGCCCTGTGGCGATATTCCACTTGTGGCCGTCTGGGCCAGTGACAACAAGGCTGCAGAGACAGAGTTGGCAAGCTGGGAGATAAGATTCGCAGATCCGCAGTTCACCATACACTTTGCGACCAAAGGATTAAGTTCGGGGGTAGCTGCTGTTAGCTGGGAAGCGTTTTGGTGTGGGTTCTGCCCCAATAAATGTGACAAGAGCGGTTGTGATAACTGTATTGGTTGAGAAATAGTCGTAGTAGACGTCGATGGTTGATTTTGTACATGCTGATGCGACAAGGTTAATCCGGATAAAAGGGGTCCAAGGGCCGACATCGGCAGAATGATTTGTTGAGGGTGGGCAGGAATTCCGGTTACCGAATTATTGGATTTATTGTTGGGCAGCATCTGTGTGTTTTTGACGACAGCGAAGATCCGAAGATGAGCAGCCCAATTGCACAAATGCGAAGCGGATGGCCAAGTTAAACACGTTTATGTGCGAACGCGTGCACGAACGTGAGAACAGCCAATCAGATGAGACTATGTAAACTGAGTCACGCAGTCTCATTGGGTATTTCGTGTGCATAAAGAGTGAATGTGCGCACGCCTTATACGTGTGATTTAGTGCGCGATGCGTGCATGCATGCCCATCCAATGTGTGTCAATCGATCGGCAGCTGTCGCTGAGCCACCAATTAGTGTAATTGTTTGTTTGCACGGTTTGTGTTACGTAATTATCGATCGGGGAAACCTTGTGCTTTAAGTTGTAGCATTTCAAATATTGTGACCGGACGTAAAGACAATTTGAAATAATTTAAAAATTCCCGTAGATCGGTGGTTTTGTTACGCCAAATCCCACTAGCGGCGTTCTCATTGAATTAAAAGTTTTATAAATTAAAATTCCGGACAATCGATTAGTTCTAAACTGGTCCTATGATCAGATATATCAATTATTGTACCTTCAACGCATTGTCGAATCGGTAATTATAAATATCTATTTTATCTCCCGGAATACGAAGAGGTCATATTGAGCATTGTTAATTGATGGATAATTACGGTACAAAATTACTTCTTCTGTTGAATTTCGCCCCGTTGAATTTTTTCATAGCTACCTTCTTGCACCTAATCCATTTTACACTTCTACTGAAGGAATTTTAATGGATAACAATTGTTCGGTTGACACTGAGGCCGGTTTTTACGATTCTCTGCCAAGCAACAGATTTAAACGAATTTCTGAAATTACACTAGATTTATTCCATAATTCTGAAGTTTAAGTCAATCAGGTTATCCATCAAGTAATCAAGTAGTCCATTTTGAATTAATTAAATAAGTAAAGTTCACGAGAATCATTTAATGGAAATTATAGCGGTGATGAAGCGATAAATGTAGATTGATCTCTTAATGGTGCGTAAAAGAAGTGTGATCAATCTTGAAACTATTATGGTAGAATCAAGCTTGGCGCGATTCGTAAAATCTACATTAAACAGTAGATTTAAAGAATTCAAATTGACACCAAACAGTAACCGGTGTAAAATAAAAGAATCGTATTGATTCTGATGCATCCTTACCATAAATTCAGTGTTAACACTACCTATTGGATGCTTATTAAGATATGATAGATTAATATGAGATCCACCTTATCTGCGAGATACAAGTGACGTCGACAAAACAAATTTTCGAACTCGTATTGATGAGCAAAAGGCCCTCAAAATGGGAGCCTGAACCCTCAAAAGGACAAATAATAAGAAACGTTCTATTCAAATAAAACAAAGAGATTCCATTGCGCCTTGCAGATAACTTCCCTTACAGTTAATGGGCTTGGAGTTGGAGGAGGTAGATTTCGCAACTGCAATGAGAAGACAATGGCTTAATAACTGTCATTCAACTACTAGAAGATGCTCCCGCTTTTTTGATGAGATCAACTTAATTAATCTTTGAATAGTGGCACAGACGAAGTTCCCAGTGCAACTCGGAAATGCTTATGACCCATTGAATAAAGGACTAAAATTAACTGTAAAAAGTCTGCCAAATAAAAAAAAGCTTGTATTTCGATTGACATGCTTTTTCGTGTCTTGCGAGGCGAAATATTATACTTCAGCTGCTATATCCTAATCACCACCCGCACACAACGAGGCAGTATTGATTAATTCGCTCAAAGGTCACGCTCAACAAGGTCACGCGCTATTTTTACTGCCGTCAACCTGGCACACACGAAATGACCAATCAGACTGCGGGACTCCCTTCGCATAGCCTCTCCTGATTGGTAGTTCTCAAGTTCGTGCACGCGTGCGCACATGACATGTTTGGCATGGCCATTAGAATGACAGTTTTGCTATTGCGTTTCACACGTCTAGACCAAACATAGAGATGCTGCCCAACAGTGGATCCATTGGACCTCAATTGCCCGAGTTAACCATGAAGGATGAGCTGGTACAAGATCAACCCGCGACTTCTACTTCCACCGTTGTTCAACTACAACAACCAACGCGCCGATCACATCAACTCTTGGCCAATTTATTGGACCAGAATCAACACCAAAACGGCGTTCTTCAGCTCCCAGCGACGGCTTCCGAACTCACCCCACTGATCACAAAGTGCGCGGTTAACTGTGGATCTGCCAATCTCATCTACCAGCTTGCCAACTCTGTCTCTGCAGCCTTCTTGTCACTGGCCAAAATGTCTATCTGTGGAATATCGCCACAAGGAGCCGGTGAAAACCTCAAAAGTGTAGTTCAATTGCTCGCTGCTATGACAAGTCTTATGGCAAACCTTAACAACTCAGTTTCCGAGATGGCAGCGGATGCAATTTATCAGGCCAGGATCCAGCAAGCTGTTCCACAAAGAATGGAAGAAGAGAGGCTGGCTTTAACAGCACGTGACGCGTCAAAGTCTTGTCAACTTGTCGAGGGATCTCTGAAATTCCCTGCGTATCAACAAAGCAACTTTGCTTCGCAATTTCACAGCGAGGAGGAGAAACTCCACCAATCGTCATCGATCGCGGCGACTGCGAAAACTTCCAAAAAACGTGAAAAAAAAGCAAAACGAAAAATGGAAGCAGCATCCATGAAGTTAAAGAGGTCTCTTCGACCTGAGAAGATTCGACGTTGTTTGCCGGTCTTGAACGACGAAAGAGATCAACGCAGACTGCTGCCAAAACCATCTGGTAAGTGCATAAGTAAACCAGACACACAGACAAACAAAAAACCGCTTTCTTTCTTTTGTACATGTACTCGTAGTCCTGTGGCTGAATTAGGTTGACCAATCGTGAAGTTGTCAGCATCATCGCTCTTTTGCCAATGGTTAGCAAGCGGGATTTTTAGAGGGTTATACGTCTATCAAAATATTATCAGATGAATTGCTGTCTGCGACCCGGTGATCTGCCAATTTGGAGTCTGGCGGCGTAATCCATCGCAGAGATCGATGCCAGCTGAAACAGACAAGGAATCCGAGCTAGTTTTCGCGGGTTATTATGGACAGAGACTGAATTGCCTGGTCCTTATTACGTGTGTGCAACATCAACAACCATTTAGAATTTCCCGCCTTTTGGTTCTTTTAGAAACGAAAACCACCAAAGTTCCAACATTGCCCGTCAAATTCAATGGTGACAAGCCCTCCAATGCGCCAAATGATGAAAACCTGTGGTGCGTTTAGCGACTATCCAGAAACTCCTTTAGCGCCAGCCTCTTTTCTGTATTGCGTATTTTTTGTGAATACGAGCTAGACTCTGTAAAGAAGAAACCGTTTCATTGGACAGATTCCTTATCGACCCGCACACACACACATCCTCATAAGTAGGAACCATTTAAAATGGAGGCTTAAACACGACAAGGTGGTAGTCATCTACGAAACTGAGCCTTGAATTCTAGTTGTACACATATACGAAGTCCACGTTTAAATTTCATATTCTGGTGTCAATTTCTATTGTGGAACAGTGCTGAGCAATTTTAAATCTGACCGACTTTTCCTGTTTTAGAAAACACAAAGATTCTTGGACAAAAACTGCAATATTATTTTCATACTCTGTTGATATTTAAAAAAAAAATTGTGTGTATTTTACATGAACACTAGTGTTTATTTCCTACACCAGTACAATAATCATAAAAAACGGCAAAATATTAGGAAAATTCAAGCCGGTATCGTCTTTTATTCGGTCGCATAGATTTAATTAAGGACATAATAGAATAGCTTATTCCAAATCTGCTAAGTTTAAATGACAAATTATTTATTCGTTCGCCAAATTATTGCATGAACTGTTTGACGTCCTCACAATAGACGCCGAAGCCCATTCGAAAGACGAAATTTACGGTGACCTACAGCAATCAGCCAACCGAGTCCGAACTCGCGACATCCAAATCATAGCGGAAACTGGTAGGCTACAAAAGACTCGTCGTATCTAATACTCGCTTCCAGCACCTGAAAAACCAAATATGCTGCTTTGGATCCAGCTGAAACGTCGAGGTCGTTGAGATCCTGCTTAAGAATATCATTACTGGGCAGAGGAGAATCGGCCTCTCCAGGGCTTAACAGTTTCCCATACCAACTTGTCAGGATAGCAGTGGACCTCGAATTTGAAGGTCACAACATCCTCGCAAGGTTTCAGTATCTTCTGGGGTGCAGTTCGCGTTGTGTGATACGAATAAACATTGGTCCGTATAATGTCTCAATTCTTACGATTGAGAGGAATGTTTGTCGATTAATTTCTTGATTAAACTTCGGGTCAAACTATTTCAAACAAAATACGATTCAAATTATCTTGACATCGAATTCAGCAAGCATTCGCTTGCTTTATTAAAAGAAGGACCCATTATATACAAAATTCGTTCCCTTAATGCATCTCGTGAATCGACTAACCCTTCTACCAAGTCTCTGGCAAATACAATTTGTTCGACCAATGCAAAAACAAAGTCGGTCTGTCACGCGTGTTTTTTTATTTTCTTGACCTGATTGAAGTAATTACCATCAGCGCATCTATGATGTTCATATTGAGCATTGTTAATAGATGGATAATTTTGTGTTGAATGTTTCAGTTACGGTACAAAATTACTTATTCTGTTGAATTTCGCCCCATAGAATTTTTCATAGAAACATTCTTGCACCTAATCCCATGTCTTCGAATTTCGAATATATTTTACACTTCTACTGAAGGAATTCAAAACCGATAACAATAAGTCGGTTGACACTGAGGTCAGTTTTTACGATTCTCAACCAAGCAACAGATTTAAAAGAATTTCCGAAATTACACTAGATTTATTCCATAATTCTGAAGTTTAAGTCAATCAGGTTATCCATCAAGTAATCAAGTAGTCCATTTTGAATTAATTAAATAAGTAAAGTTCACGAGAATCATTTAATGGAAATTATAGCGGTGATGAAGCGATAAATGTAGATTGATCTCTTAATGGTGCGTAAAAGAAGTGTGATCAATCTTGAAACTATTATGGTAGAATCAAGCTTGGCGCGATTCGTAAAATCTACATTAAACAGTAGATTTAAAGAATTCAAATTGACACCAAACAGTAACCGGTGTAAAATAAAAGAATCGTATTGATTCTGATGCATCCTTACCATAAATTCAGTGTTAACACTACCTATTGGATGCTTATTAAGATATGATAGATTAATATGAGATCCACCTTATCTGCGAGATACAAGTGACGTCGACAAAACAAATTTTCGAACGCGTATTGATAAGCAAAAGGCCCTCAAAATGGGAGCCTGAACCCTCAAAAGGACTAATAATACGAAACGTTCCATTCAAATAAAACAAAGAGATTCCATTGCGCCTTGCAGATAACTTCCCTTACAGTTAATGTGCTTGGAGTTGGAGGAGGTAGCTTTCGCAACTGCAATGAGAAGACAATGGCTTAATAACTGTCATTCAACTACTAGAACATGAGCCCGCTTTTTGGATGATATCAACTTAATTAATCTTTGAATAGTGGCACAGACGAAGTTCCCAGTGCAACTCGGAAATGCTTATGACCCATTGAATAAAGGACTAAAGTTCACAGTGAAAAGTCTGCCAAATAAAAAAAAGCTTGTATTTCGATTGACATGCTTTTTCGTGTCTTGCGAGGCGAAATATTATACTTCAGCTGCTATATCCTAATCACCACCCGCACACAACGAGGCAGTATTGATTAATTCGCTCAAAGGTCACGCTCAACAAGGTCACGCGCTATTTTTACTGCCGTCAACCTGGCACACACGAAATGACCAATCAGACTGCGGGACTCCCTTCGCATAGCCTCTCCTGATTGGTAGTTCTCAAGTTCGTGCACGCGTGCGCACATGACATGTTTGGCATGGCCATTAGAATGACAGTTTTGCTATTGCGTTTCACACGTCTAGACCAAACATAGAGATGCTGCCCAACAGTGGATCCATTGGACCTCAATTGCCCGAGTTAACCATGAAGGATGAGCTGGTACAAGATCAACCCGCGACTTCTACTTCCACCGTTGTTCAACTACAACAACCAACGCGCCGATCACATCAACTCTTGGCCAATTTATTGGACCAGAATCAACACCAAAACGGCGTTCTTCAGCTCCCAGCGACGGCTTCCGAACTCACCCCACTGATCACAAAGTGCGCGGTTAACTGTGGATCTGCCAATCTCATCTACCAGCTTGCCAACTCTGTCTCTGCAGCCTTCTTGTCACTGGCCAAAATGTCTATCTGTGGAATATCGCCACAAGGAGCCGGTGAAAACCTCAAAAGTGTAGTTCAATTGCTCGCTGCTATGACAAGTCTTATGGCAAACCTTAACAACTCAGTTTCCGAGATGGCAGCGGATGCAATTTATCAGGCCAGGATCCAGCAAGCTGTTCCACAAAGAATGGAAGAAGAGAGGCTGGCTTTAACAGCACGTGACGCGTCAAAGTCTTGTCAACTTGTCGAGGGATCTCTGAAATTCCCTGCGTATCAACAAAGCAACTTTGCTTCGCAATTTCACAGCGAGCAGGAGAAACTCCACCAATCGTCATCGATCGCGGCGACTGCGAAAACTTCCAAAAAACGTGAAAAAAAAGCAAAACGAAAAATGGAAGCAGCATCCATGAAGTTAAAGAGGTCTCTTCGACCTGAGAAGATTCGACGTTGTTTGCCGGTCTTGAACGACGAAAGAGATCAACGCAGACTGCTGCCAAAACCATCTGGTAAGTGCATAAGTAAACCAGACACACAGACAAACAAAAAACCGCTTTCTTTCTTTTGTACATGTACTCGTAGTCCTGTGGCTGAATTAGGTTGACCAATCGTGAAGTTGTAGGCATCATTGTTATCAAATGAATTGCTGTCTGCGACCCGGTGATCTGCCAATTTGGAGTCTGGCGGCGTAATCCATCGCAGAGATCGATGCCAGCTGAAACAGACAAGGAATCCGAGCTAGTTTTCGCGGGTTATTATGGACAGAGACTGAATTGCCTGGTCCTTATTACGTGTGTGCAACATCAACAACCATTTAGAATTTCCCGCCTTTTGGTTCTTTTAGAAACGAAAACCACCAAAGTTCCAACATTGCCCGTCAAATTCAATGGTGACAAGCCCTCCAATGCGCCAAATGATGAAAACCTGTGGTGCGTTTAGCGACTATCCAGAAACTCCTTTAGCGCCAGCCTCTTTTCTGTATTGCGTATTTTTTGTGAATACGAGCTAGACTCTGTAAAGAAGAAACCGTTTCATTGGACAGATTCCTTATCGACCCGCACACACACACATTCTCATAAGTAGGAACCATTTAAAATGGAGGCTTAAACACGACAAGGTTGTAGTCATCTACGAAACTGAGCCTTGAATTCTAGTTGTACACATATACGAAGTCCACGTTTAAATTTCATATTCTGGTGTCAATTTCTATTGTGGAACAGTGCTGAGAAATTTAAAATCTGACCGACTTTTCCTGTTTTAGAAAACACAAAGATTCTTGGACAAAAACTGCAATATTATTTTCATGCTCTGTTGATATTCAAAAAAAAATTATTTTATGTATTTTACATGAACACTAGGGTTTATTTCCTACACCAGTACAATAATCATAAGAAACGGCAAAATATTAGGAAAATTCAAGCCGGTATCGTCTTTTATTCGGTCGCATAGATTTAATTAAGGACATAATAGAATAGCTTATTCCAAATCTGCTAAGTTTAAATGACAAATTATTTATTCGTTCGCCAAATTATTGCATGAACTGTTTGACGTCCTCACAATTCACGCCGAAGCCCATTCGAAAGACGAAATTTACGGTGACCTACAGCAATCAGCCAACCGAGTCCGAACTCGCGACATCCAAATCATAGCGGAAACTGGTAGGCTACAAAAGACTCGTCGTATCTAATACTCGCTTCCAGCACCTGAAAAACCAAATATGCTGCTTTGGATCCAGCTGAAACGTCGAGGTCGTTGAGATCCTGCTTAAGAATATCATAACTGGGAAGAGGAGAATCGGCCTCTCTGAGGGCTAAACAGTTTCCCATACCAACTTGTCAGGATAGCAGTGGACCTCGAATTTGAAGGTCACAACATCCTCGCAAGGTTTCAGTATCTTCTGGGGTGCAGTTCGCGTTGTGTGATACGAATAAACATTGGTCCGTATAATGTCTCAATTCTTACGATTGAGAGGAATGTTTGTCGATTAATTTCTTGATTAAACTTCGGGTCAAACTATTTCAAACAAAATACGATTCAAATTATCTTGACATCGAATTCAGCAAGCATTCGCTTGCTTTATTAAAAGAAGGACCCATTATATACCAAATGCGTTCCCCTAATGCATCTCGTGAATCGACTAACCCTTCTACCAAGTCTCTGGCAAATACAATTTGTTCGACCAATGCAAAAAAAAGTCGGTCTGTAACGCGTGTTTTTTATTTTCTTGACCTGATTGAAGTAATTACCATCAGCGCATCTATGATGTTCATATTGAGCATTGTTAATAGATGGATAATTTTGTGTTGAATGTTTCAGTTACGGTACAAAATTACTTATTCTGTTGAATTTCGCCCCATAGAATATTTCGTAGAAACATTCTTGCACCTAATCCCATGTCTTCGAATTTCGAATATATTTTACACTTCTACTGAAGGAATTCAAAACCGATAACAATAAGTCGGTTAACACTGAGGTCAGTTTTTACGATTCTCAACCAAGCAACAGATTTAAAAGCATTTCCGAAATTACACTAGATTTATTCCATAATTCTGAAGTTTAAGTCAATCAGGTTATCCATCAAGTAATCAAGTAGTCCATTTTGAATTAATTAAATAAGTAAAGTTCACGAGAATCATTTAATGGAAATTATAGCGGTGATGAAGCGATAAATGTAGATTGATCTCTTAATGGTGCGTAAAAGAAGTGTGATCAATCTTGAAACTATTATGGTAGAATCAAGCTTGGCGCGATTCGTAAAATCTACATTAAACAGTAGATTTAAAGAATTCAAATTGACACCAAACAGTAACCGGTGTAAAATAAAAGAATCGTATTGATTCTGATGCATCCTTACCATAAATTCAGTGTTAACACTACCTATTGGATGCTTATTAAGATATGATAGATTAATATGAGATCCACCTTATCTGCGAGATACAAGTGACGTCGACAAAACAAATTTTCGAACGCGTATTGATAAGCAAAAGGCCCTCAAAATGGGAGCCTGAACCCTCAAAAGGACTAATAATACGAAACGTTCCATTCAAATAAAACAAAGAGATTCCATTGCGCCTTGCAGATAACTTCCCCTACAGTTAATGTGCTTGGAGTTGGAGGAGGTAGATTTCGCAACTGCAAGGAGAAGACAATGGCTTAATAACTGTCATTCAACTACTAGAACATGAGCCCGCTTTTTGGATGATATCAACTTAATTAATCTTTGAATAGTGGCACAGACGAAGTTCCCAGTGCAACTCGGAAATGCTTATGACCCATTGAATAAAGGACTAAAGTTCACAGTGAAAAGTCTGCCAAATAAAAAAAAGCTTGTATTTCGATTGACATGCTTTTTCGTGTCTTGCGAGGCGAAATATTATACTTCAGCTACTATATCCTCACCACCCGCACACAACGAGGCAGTATTGATTAATTCGCTCAAAGGTCACGCTCAACAAGGTCACGCGCTATTTTTACTGCCGTCAACCTGGCACACACGAAATGACCAATCAGACTGCGGGACTCCCTTCGCATAGCCTCTCCTGATTGGTAGTTCTCAAGTTCGTGCACGCGTGCGCACATGACATGTTTGGCATGGCCATTAGAATGACAGTTTTGCTATTGCGTTTCACACGTCTAGACCAAACATAGAGATGCTGCCCAACAGTGGATCCATTGGACCTCAATTGCCCGAGTTAACCATGAAGGATGAGCTGGTACAAGATCAACCCGCGACTTCTACTTCCACCGTTGTTAAACAACAACAACCAACGCGCCGATCACATCAACTCTTGGCCAATTTATTGGACCAGAATCAACACCAAAACGGCGTTCTTCAGCTCCCAGCGACGGCTTCCGAACTCACCCCACTGATCACAAAGTGCGCGGTTAACTGTGGATCTGCCAATCTCATCTCCCAGCTTGCCAACTCTGTCTCTGCAGCATTATTGTCACTGGCCAAAATGTCTATCTGTGGAATATCGCCACAAGGAGCCGGTGAAAACCTCAAAAGTGTAGTTCAATTGCTCGCTGCTATGACAAGTCTTATGACAAACCTTAACAACTCAGTTTCCGAGATGGCAGCGGATGCAATTTATCAGGCCAGGATCCAGCAAGCTGTTCCACAAAGAATGGAAGAAGAGAGGCTGGCTTTAACAGCACGTGACGCGTCAAAGTCTTGTCAACTTGTCGAGGGATCTCTGAAATCCCCAGCGTATCAACAAAGCAACTTTGCTTCGCAATTTCACAGCGAGGAGGAGAAACTCCACCAATCGTCATCGATCGCGGCGACTGCGAAAACTTCCAAAAAACGTGAAAAAAAAGCAAAACGAAAAATGGAAGCAGCATCCATGAAGTTAAAGAGGTCTCTTCGACCTGAGAAGATTCGACGTTGTTTGCCGGTCTTGAACGACGAAAGAGATCAACGCAGACTGCTGCCAAAACCATCTGGTAAGTGCATAAGTAAACCAGACACACAGACAAACAAAAAACCGCTTTCTTTCTTTTGTACATGTACTCGTAGTCCTGTGGCTGAATTAGGTTGACCAATCGTGAAGTTGTCAGCATCATCGCTCTTTTGCCAATGGTTAGCAAGCGGGGATTTTTAAGAGGGTTATACGAATATATGCAAAATATTATCAGATGAATTGCTGTCTGCGACCCGGTGATCTGCCAATTTGGAGTCTGGCGGCGTAATCCATCGCAGAGATCGATGCCAGCTGAAACAGACAAGGAATCCGAGCTAGTTTTCGCGGGTTATTATGGACAGAGACTGAATTGCCTGGTCCTTATTACGTGTGTGCAACATCAACAACCATTTAGAATTTCCCGCCTTTTGGTTCTTTTAGAAACGAAAACCACCAAAGTTCCAACATTGCCCGTCAAATTCAATGGTGACAAGCCCTCCAATGCGCCAAATGATGAAAACCTGTGGTGCGTTTAGCGACTATCCAGAAACTCCTTTAGCGCCAGCCTCTTTTCTGTATTGCGTATTTTTTGTGAATACGAGCTAGACTCTGTAAAGAAGAAACCGTTTCATTGGACAGATTCCTTATCGACCCGCACACACACACATCCTCATAAGTAGGAACCATTTAAAATGGAGGCTTAAACACGACAAGGTGGTAGTCATCTACGAAACTGAGCCTTGAATTCTAGTTGTACACATATACGAAGTCCACGTTTAAATTTCATATTCTGGTGTCAATTTCTATTGTGGAACAGTGCTGAGCAATTTTAAATCTGACCGACTTTTCCTGTTTTAGAAAACACAAAGATTCTTGGACAAAAACTGCAATATTATTTTCATACTCTGTTGATATTTAAAAAAAATAAATTGTATGTATTTTACATGAACACTAGTGTTTATTTCCTACACCAGTACAATAATCATAAAAAACGGCAAAATATTAGGAAAATTCAAGCCGGTATCGTCTTTTATTCGGTCGCATAGATTTAATTAAGGACATAATAGAATAGCTTATTCCAAATCTGCTAAGTTTAAATGACAAATTATTTATTCGTTCGCCAAATTATTGCATGAACTGTTTGACGTCCTCACAATAGACGCCGAAGCCCATTCGAAAGACGAAATTTACGGTGACCTACAGCAATCAGCCAACCGAGTCCGAACTCGCGACATCCAAATCATAGCGGAAACTGGTAGGCTACAAAAGACTCGTCGTATCTAATACTCGCTTCCAGCACCTGAAAAACCAAATATGCTGCTTTGGATCCAGCTGAAACGTCGAGGTCGTTGAGATCCTGCTTAAGAATATCATTACTGGGCAGAGGAGAATCGGCCTCTCGAGGGCTTAACAGTTTCCCATACCAACTTGTCAGGATAGCAGTGGACCTCGAATTTGAAGGTCACAACATCCTCGCAAGGTTTCAGTATCTTCTGGGGTGCAGTTCGCGTTGTGTGATACGAATAAACATTGGTCCGTATAATGTCTCAATTCTTACGATTGAGAGGAA